>JAHBCN010010810.1:0-30553 GCA_019359885.1 Listronotus oregonensis | reverse complement strand
CAACACATTATTTTTTTAAATAGCCCAATGGTCTTAGGTTGTCTAAGGACGTCAACCGTCGTCGTCTCATCCGTCATTTTCGTTGTGGTTTGTGCCCTTTGGCCGATTGTTTTGTTTGGAGTACCTAATTTTGTGGTTGGAAGTTTTTGGATTGAAAAAAACCCTTTTTATTTTAGTGATTAGTTTTTTTTAAAATTTGGGACTATAATTTTGTGTTTGTTAGAAATAACAAAATGATTAGAGGTTGTATGGTTTTGTCTTGCAAATCCAAGGGTAACATCCCCGGGAATTTTTTACTTTAGGTAAGTATTTCTTATATTTAAATTAGGTGCTTCAAGACGTAACGTTAGGTAACCAAAAAATAATAATATATCAATTATGAATAAAAAATAAAAAAATTTAGGGGAATACAGTGAAAAAATAAGGCAATCTTAACTATGTTTTAGATGATTTCCACAATGTTTGTGTATTTCTGTGGATTATTAAAAAGAAATAAGGTTTACATTTAGGTACTTTTATTTCATTTAATAATTTAGTACATTCTTTTAAAGGATCAAAATTATGAATTACTGGGCAGACCAGGCAAATTTTAATATATACAGGCCCCTCTAATTGAATGAAAGAAAGTACAATTTTATGCTAAAGTTTCTATTTGCTTTTTCTGTATTTGTTTAAGAAGAAATTAGATTTTGGTTTCTTAAACTTACATTATCAACTTTTTAAGCTCGACATACTGTAGACACATAATATTTAACGGATACTGTTACAATGGATACCTAGGTACCAAAGGTTACTAAACATTTTTAACCACTGTTATTCTGTCTCGTGAATGTTTGTTATTAGTGAAAAGTATATGCCTAAAAGCAGTTATAAAAATTTCTTTTTTTTAATGAACAAACCGAATCTTAGGATTAGATTAAACTTATTTACACTATCTTGCCCTTCTTTTATCACAAAATTGGTGATAAGTACATGAAACTATCATACAATGTTTAAAATTTATTTTAAAAAATCTTGTTTTTATTTATTTACAAAGATTTTTGGTAAAAATACAAAACTCACAAAAATATCGACCATTTAAATAAAAGGCTTCTTTCCATATTATATCAGATGATATAAAATCTAATATTACACAATAATTTTAAATATTCTATGGTAGTATCGTTTAATAACCAACAATTTTGTGCAATGATGTCAACTTTATAGATAGTAACAAAGAATTATGGAAGTCAGGCTCTGACCTACTATTTATTGCGCAAACTCTGCGGGGCCAACCCCCCTATTCCCGCTGCCCTGCACGCCTGGACAATTTTGTTCACAGTAGGGTTCCATACACCTTTAAACTTCCTTGGGTTTTTCTCAAATTGTAAAATTTCTTTATCACAAATGCGCCGTCGAACAAAATGAAAAATAGTCTGATATCTAAATTTTTTTTATTTTTTATAGGGAAAAAAAGGTGGACCCCTTCCAGATAACTACCTTAGTTAAAAAATTATTCTTTTTTGTAATTTGTGTATTTTTATTTAATCCAAAAAACATCGCGAATTATGGCCTTTTACTTAATCTAAAACATAGTGTTTTTTCAATTTTTAATTTCATTTTTTCGATTTTTTTTCCTTTTGAAATCTACTAAACAAAAAAAAGGTACCTTGTACTTTTTATCTGTAATATATTTTTTTTCAAATCGAAGGAGCTAAACGACAGGGGGCACTTATAAAACTATTTTTAGTACATCATATTATAATAACGATCCACTAAAAAAAATTTGAAGTGATGAATGTTTTCCAAAGTGCATCTGAAGGTAAATTGTTGAGTCACAAAAGAAAGAAACAAGATTTAGAAGACCTGTTGTATTTTTGTGGAGATTGTGATTTACATCCGAAGGCCGTCCAGCGTTAAGGAAAAAACAGACGGGAAAAACCACAAGAAATCTAGAACTGGCAAGCTGGCAGGGAAACCAGTTTTTCAGGACAAACTTAACAAAATCACTTGAAAACCATATGGAAACACATTTGAGTTTTGAAGTAAGAATTTTAACCTCTTTACCAAGCCTTCTCTGTTATTCCTTGAATGTACAGGGTGTTCCAAATTGTATTCTCAATATTGGGATTTCAGAAAGTTGAAGAGGTTAATTTTTTCAAAAAATTAAATGCTTTGGTGTTGTTTTTTTCATGAAAAAGTAGCTAAATAATGCCTAAACAAGCTCGCGAAAACCGTATCTTGATGTCTTGTTCCTTACCTAAAATTTAGGGCAAAAAAAATATTAGACGTCAATATCTCAAAAATTATAAAACCTACAAGAAATTTTATAGGACATTAATTATGTATTTTTGCAACCTTTAAAGTTCTATAACTTTTTAAAATGCACTTTTATTATAATCAAAAAATAAATTTCCAAGGGTATACCTTGAAAAAATCCTGAAAATTTAATTTTTTGATTATAACTCGTAAAGTATTGTATTTAGATTAAAATATTATACAACCTAAATTAAAGGTTTCATAAAAATGGACAATTTATGTCATATAAAATTTCTTGTAGCTTTTATAGTTTTTGGGATATTGACGTATAATATTTTCTTTGGCCTAAATTTTAGGTAAGGAACAAGATATGGTTTTCGCGAGCTTGTTTGAGCATCATTTAGCTACTTTTTTATGAAAAAAAAATCATACCAATGCATTTAATTTTTTAAGAAAATTAACCATATCTGTCGGAATATCGAAAAAAGCCCTCTGGCGGCGACATGTAAAACTAACAAAACTTCAAATAATGTACAGAGATTGATTTTACCGCTCTACAAAGCAATTTAAATATTGACAGTTTTGCCTCAAGAAGAACGAAAACTGATATCATGTCTGCCCACAGAGTTCTTCATGGTTTGGTTGATTGCCCACAAATTCTGTCTCAACTGAACTTCCATATTCCCAGAAGATACCTCAGAGTCAAATGAATATTTAATATTCAAACCCATAGAAGAAATTATCAAGCCCAAAATTTCTGTCAATGACGCACGCTCGCTTTTAGAGTGCCCCCGGGTTGTGGTGGGGGTCAGGGGAATCAATTCCAGTGGGTATGCATTTTGAAAAATAAATGATAAAATTTCGTCAAAACATAAAAAATATTTTTTCGGAAAAGTTATTTTCTTACGTTTTCATCAACCCTTTAAATTAGTAACAAGCCTATTTATTTTGGCATTATTCGGATTAAGAAAAATGTAATTTTTTTGCACACCTCCTATTTTGAGGTCATAGAACACAAATTTGAGTTTTTTGGGTTTTTTTCAACGTTTTTCCAAAAAAACATTTTTTACTTTAATTTTACCTTCTCTGATTTTATTTTGCTACATGAAAAAAATAATAAAATTTTAGTCTTAACATAAATTAAAAAAAGATGAAAAAAGCAGAACGATAGACAATCCAATATTAAATACGATATTCACACGCATTGTTTATCAAAAATTTTCCACTATATAAGGAACACAAAAAGCTCTGAGATCATCAGCTTGTAGAATCCAATAACTATTTCGAGCCTTTCTGTTCCATTTTAGGATTTCCATATCGAGAATGTTTTTGATCAAACATTGCGGGTCGAGCGAAGCAGGTTCGCATACCTTATAAAAATGTCATAAAGAAAACTATTACAACTTGGTAACAGGTCAAATTTTTAGAATTTCGAGTTGAATTCGGACGAAACGTTTTACCTACTTTTTATTGAAAATTGGTTTTTTCCTTTTTGCCGATTTTTTTTTTATTAAAATATATGAGTTTTTTAAAATGTTTTCGTGCAAATGAAGAATTTAAAGGAATATGTCGTAAAAAAGGAATTAAACAATTCAAATTATTATTTTTTTAAATACTATAAAAAGGGGCCAAAAAAAACAGCTTCTGATTCAAGCTTTAACAATCGAAAAGTAAAGAGGTGCAAAAAAAAAGCGAAAAAATCGCATTTTCCAGTATCCGAATAATTACCAATATTGTTTTTTTGCCTTTTAAAACTTTGAATACCGGGACGCGAAAAACTTTTGTTAAGGCCCATATCCCCTAAAATTTAAAGTGGTTAGTTCGGATTTCGTTCCCGAATCCCATGGTAAACATTTTTCTAACCATTATTCGTTCTTTTAACGTCAACTTGGGTTTTTTTTTTTTGGCGGATAGCTGTTAAATGTTGTAATATTCATAGTTTAAGAATTAAAAGCACTTAACAACACTAAACTTTATATAAAATATACACTAAATAAGATAAACTATTATAAAATTAAAAAAACAATATCTATATACTAAATTATAAGAAATTTATTTTTAGGAAATACCCTGTATAAATTAAAATTTAAACTTACAAAATCGTCCATAACTTTATAAATAAATAAAATAATCGAACAGCACGAAAACCCTGTCGATACGCTTATTTTCAAGTCTCTTCAAGTTTAAACAAGGAATGTGTTGCCACTTTTATTGTCTTCTCGATAACAATGATTTCAATACATATTGGCGGCTATTTTAAGTGCGATCGCTGACGGGTAACTTATTCTTGCGAATTATGACAACGTGGCGATGAAACTTTTGGCCGGTTCACTGTTTTTGAGCGGAAAAGATATCATATTAAAATCATTTACTATGTTAGATTTTTATTCAGCCTCTTCGTAGGTGGGTCCCGGGTTTAAAGAGTCACTGACAGAAATTTTGGATTTGGTATAAATATGACTGTTTTATGATCTGACAGCTCTCTTAGAAACCATCTTAGGTATCATTAATGTTTTATTAATTTTTAACTTTCCAATGAACGATTGTCATAATGTATTATTATTTTATGATTTGTACAAATTATTTTTATATTTTTTTATTTTAAAGATTGGGAAACCCGTGAAATAAATAAATAAATAATTAATGTAACATTTATACCAAGAATAGTTTTTTTTAAGAAGGCCAAGTTTGTTAAAATTTTTAGCCGGGTGTTTTTTACAAACCTTTAAATACCCCCCACCACTTTATTCAGAGATAAACAAAAATTATCAACAAAAAATCCAAATTATCTTCGATTTAAAAAGCGGTATTTTTTGTTGGTTAATGTAGCAAAATTAAAAACATCACCCTTTTTAGATTCAAGATTGGTTACGCCCCCTAGCGGCCATTTCGGAAACTTGAAATTAATTTTCAGCTATTTTCTTGACCACTTTTACTAAAATATTTTTCCCGACGCTTGGATAAACATTTTCTGAGTAAGTCGTTTGTTTTTTTTTGGCCACCCGGTACAAGGTGGCATCATGTTTTCATAACTCTTTGAAATAATCTATATATTGAAATGTTCAATATTTTTGATAAATATACAAAAACTTTTTTTTTTTGTAGGAAAGAATGCTTCACCGTCCAGAAGGACTTCAAAACGGTAAAGCAACAAAGGATGTTCCGCCCAACGCAAGGTTCATTCCGAACGATTTTTTCAATGCGACATTTGTCAGAGAACTTTCGTAGGGAGAAAGAATTTCAGGCTCCATGGATCGTCATAATTGGCCCATGAAAGACGGTCGGTACTTGTTAATGTGCGACTACTGTCGATCAAAAAGACCACCGTATTGATACATACAAAGGTCGACATGAGGTAGGGAGATTTCTTTTAGATAATAGTTAAAAAAATTGATTTTTTAGTCATATACTGGCCAGGGCTGATCGGGGTTTTTTTAAAATTTTTTATCTAAAAAATGGGACATCAAATATTAGTCCGGTCAAATTAGATCAAAAAAAAGGGAGAGTACATAAATTTAGATCTTAAGTAAGTAAAATTGTTCAAAACATAATTAAAAATAACATTTGAAAATTCCCATGGTTTTTTCGGATTTTCTTAAAAACGGTAGGTTTTATCAAAGTTACCTTTAACAAAATTGTAGATCATGAAATTATCTATAAAAAAGGTTCAAAAATTTTTTTTCCTAAAAGCCACCCTTCCTAGATATAACAATTCAAAAAGTTGTAAGCGTCATTTATGCACACGTTTCCACACCACCTCTGAAGTATTTTAGGTTTTTTTTTTTTAACGTGGTTTCCCCAGTGGGCCTATTTCCATGTCTGTTGTCATTCTGTTTAATGGGAAACTATTATAATAAAGATATACACAAGGGTGGAACTGATAAAAGGATGGAAATTAAAAACAGTAGAAAATTTATTCCCGATACATGTTCAATACTTCCCATTGTTGTTTTTCTTCTTGATCTTCTTCCTCTTCTTTTCTCCTTCTTTTTCTTCATCCTGGGTGTAAGTGAATTGCATTAATAGCGATGTATCACATGTCTGTTCGTCAGTATGAAACAATAACAGCAAGAATTATTTGTCAACTTTATTAAAAGTAGAATTTCGTAAAAAAATGCCCATCTTGATAAAGTTGACAAATAACTCTTGCTGTTTTTAAACATATTGTGGTTTTTGCATATCGCTCAAAAAAGATGAATGGAAAATATTTTTGACTAATTAGAAATACTCGATCATTGCTAGTTTTTTTTTAACACAATGCAAAGTTGGCTCTTAGAGTTATTTTTACCTCGTTTTGTGGTTAAAGGGCCCGTATTTTTTTTGTAGCTGTCACGAGCACCAATTTTTAAATTTGTATGATTCTAGTGTTAGTCTAGAAAAATAACATAAAAATTTTTTAGTTTCATGATTTTTCAAAAAGTTATTTCGTTTAATCAAAAATTGAAAATTAAAAAAAAAAAAAATTTAAAAGTCTTAGGGCCCAGGCCAAAATATGGGGGGGAAACGGCCCCACCTATCTCAGATTTACGTTGTCTCCATTAAACACCCTTTTATATATATATATATATATATATATATATATATATATATATATATATATATATATATATATATATATATATATATATATATATATATATATATATATATATATATATATTATATATATATATATATATATAAAATAAAAGAGCAATGAACATAGGACGATCCTAGACGATTTTGATGCCTAAAAACGCCGCACGCATTGCTTATCGATCAATAATTTTCCAGAACAATTCAATACGTTTATTTCTGAAATAGTTCTTTAGTATCAACGTCGCCACAAAGTTGTACGGGATTATTTGCGACTAAAAAGTTTTTTTTAATAATAGTTATTAATAATGGATGTTTACAACTGGAAGACAAAATTCAAATTTTGAATGAATCACCGTGGAAATCGTTAGGGAAGGAGAATTATTTAATAATTTATTTTAAAGGCCCACTCCCACGATTTCCACTATTTACCGAGTCATTAAAAACTTTCTGACATTTGGTTGTTTAACTCCAAGAAAACATAAACATGATAGTGCCTCAAAAAATACAACAAAAGGGAAATGAAAGAAATTATGGTAGGGAAGTGTTATTAAAAATCATACAGTTTCCATTAATACAATTGCAGGACAGGTTTTTTAGCAGAAGATCAGTGGAAAGAGTGCTGAAAAAATTGATACCGATCCTACAAAGTAAAACCAATGAAATTTTCCCTGATGATCATTTTAGACGAAGGCAATTTTTGAAACTGTAATGGAAATGAAAAATAACAATGAAAATTTTATAAGAAACATTGTTTTTACTGATTAATCGACATTTTCACTTCATGGTCTCACCCAACGATTTTTTTCTTGAGGTCACGTAAAATCATAAATTTATGGTTTCAGGAAAGGGCTAATAATCTACAAGAATTGCAATTACAAATTGGGAATTGGAAATTTAGGATTATTACCCTTAACATTCTAGCAAATGTCAGAAGGCGTTTTTATGACACTCTTGGTTATTGTTTGGCTCAAGAAGGTGGTTTATTTGATCATCTTTAATAACTTGAAAGAGTTTTTCTTTTTTATTCTATAATGCATTAAATTATTTTCTTAAAAATATCTTCTACGTTAAAATTGTTTATTTGAAAAATTATTTTATTTTATTGAAAAACTGTTTGGTTTTTAAGAAAACGTTGCGTCTCGTAAGCAACTAATTTTAAATTTATGACTGATAAGAAATCAGATCGAAGTCGGTTGACGCTAGCTAGCTCCTGCTACTTGCCTATAAACACTGCATCCTTACTGAAAATAAAAACGTAGTAAACACCTAAACTGGACAGATAATTCTTCCGAATTTATTACCGCACCCCCCAAAGTCCAACCAAAAATGCGCCAGGAAAAAAAATGAGACGGGTTGGAATGCAAAAAAACTATTATTGGTATTTTAGAATTGGGTACATCCAAAATTGTCCAGGAGCCTCCTATGTTCGCAGTAGGTGCCCCTTTTACTGTATATATATATATATATATATATATATATATATATATATATATATATATATATATATATATATATATATATATATATTATATATATATTTTTCACCCGGGAGTATATCCGTTTGTCATTTTGGGAGGTTTCGTCAGAAGATTGACTCTGAGTCAATCTTCTGACACCAGTTAGACAGCATTGAAAATGCCAAGTGCGATCTTGGCGAAACGTCTCAAACTTCCGCAAGGAATACAAATGACAAATGGATATATTTCCCGGAATGAAAACAACTCACATTCATCTATCCGTGAAACTCTAAGAACTAACAATATATATATATATATATATATATATATATATATATATATATATATATATATATATATATATATATATATATATATATATATATATATAAATAATATTTATAGAACAAAAAAGATCTCTTAGCTATTTGTAATTTTTAAGGCGATACATTTAGATCAAGCTTACATATTTCAAAAGACACACATTTTCTCACAATAAATCAAAGAAGGTGTCATTTGATTAATAATTTATTTCTAAGAAAAAAATTACAAATTAAAAAAGGTACAAAAAACAAAGTGTTAAATATATACCTCCTTTATTATTTCTCCTATCAAAAATATTTATATAATTTTTTTTCATTTTAAAAGCTGTGTTTTTTGTTCCATAAATTTTTTTGTATCTCTTATAGTTTTTGAGATATTAACGATAATTTTTTAAATTTAAAACGTCAATATCTTAAAACCTATAAAAGCCCCAAGAAATTTTATCTCACATGAATTATGTATTTTTACAAGACCTTTAATTTAAGCTATATACCCTTTTTGTCTAAAAACACCAAACTAATATTTTACAAGTTTGTTTAAAAAAATTCCGTTACATTTTGGTAAAGTTTAATTACTTCACATGTCATAAACCACAGATCGTATTATAATAATTAATATTTTTTTTTAGGTAAAAAAAAGAAAGGGTAGAGAAAGAAGGACAATGCCCATATCTTACAGATAAACCATGGCGCCTGGAACGTCATAAAATGAATCATGCCAATGCTGACAGGAGTCTCCGTTGTCAGAAGTGTACTTACGTCGCGTTTACAACGGCTACTTTGGCAAAACATAACCTCAAAGCTCACGGGTCACAAGAGCCAAAAAGCTGAATTTAATTTAAAAAAAATTATGTATTTTTACTTTTTTATACAGGTGATATTAAAAAGTGTATGACGAAATAATGGTAAAAAATGAATAAAAATCGTTTGAAGCATGCACTCTTACATACTTTTCCTCGATTAAAAATTGTTCGTTTAATTAAACCACTGGGTTTATTTTTGATTAATTAGTAGCACATTTCTAGTAAAATTATCACAATTTGGTTTTACTAATCGGGGTAAATTGTCACTTACAGGATTTTAAAGCCTCTGTTTAAAATTAGCACTTTACACAGTCACATAAATTTATATACTTTTTGTTAAAAATGGCGCTCTATTTAGAAGCTTTACTGACGAGTATTTTTCTTAGAGGAAACATATAAAATAAACGATTTTACTTTAAGTTGAGGATATTCTCAGGGAAACTTGAAAATTAAAGGCAATAAAATATCGAGACAAGTTAACGATAGAACTTATGTAATTTTTTAGTTACTCCTCGTCGTAATAGAGGCACTGCAGGCGAACTCCGTATCACCATTGAGAAGAAATTTCCTGTCTATACTAGAAAATGTGTTCAAACCAACTCCGTAAGTTTTCTCGGTTATAATCGAATTTCCGTATTGCTAGTTCAGAGTATAGAAATAGAAAGACCAGCAGGGGTCTTGCTACAATTTGTTCTCTTTCTATTCCATGAAAATTTTAAACTTTTTAGGTGATCCTAATCTACTGACCGGCAAATCTTTGTTTACTTATGTGTTTATTTTTCAAGTCATATTTTAATTATTTGAATTTAATTATCCTAGAGTGTTGTAAAGTTTATCTTTAAATAAATAAATCAAATTATAAAAGATTGGTGTTTGTGGTCTGTGGTTTAAATATTATAAAATGGACCCAATTTTTATACAAGGCTTCAAAGTTTTGATAATAAAAAAATCTGCTACTACCGGTGAATCTTTCCATAGATTGTGCATTTTTCCACAAAACAACCTATGTTTTCATGTTGAATAATATGTATATTTCCGTTACCGAACTGTAACGAGCCACTTAGAGAAAACGATATGGAGTACTAATTAGTGATAGAAAGAAAGAATCTCTTTAACTTATTTCTTGTCCATTTCTATCTCTATTAAATTATTGAGTTCGCCTGCTGATTCCTCCTTAAGAGAAAAATTATTAAAATTCAATACATACAGCGCCACCTGTCTGTAAAAAACGCACCGAAAGGAGCCAGAAAGATGGCGTGCGAGTTTAATATTTGCAATTAGACAAATAAAAAAGGAAAAAAGGTAGACTAAGTAATAATAATGGGACCATTTTCATTTAAAAATGACGAAAGCAAACGTCATTCTTAAATGAAAATGGTCAGATTTTAGATCTCTCATCTCATACACTTAGTTTATAAATTAGAATGTTAAGAACTCTGTACTTATATAATTTATTAGCAATAAAAGAAAAACAATAAAAAATATTTGTTTATTAATAAGATTTTTTACTAATATATTCATTTTACTTTGGTTTTTCCTATTGATATCTTTCAAACTAGATATCGGTAAGGCGGTATGTACAAAAAAAATATGATTATTACACCTTCATTTTGCTTAATTTAACATTGGAAAAAAAATATTTGAAGTTATAAAAATTCCTTAAAATACCCCCAAAAATATAGCACCCCTAAAAAAATCACATCCCAATTTTTTTCCCCTAAATTTGGGGAAAAACCTCTAAGTTGGCAACCCTGGTACAAGAACTGATGCTAAATGCTGTTTTACATATAGGTATTTATAATATTCGTTTTGCTGACGCAGCTGGGAACCAAGTATTCTAAAATCTAAGAAAAGCATGAAATAAAAGTGTAATTAACAAGGAAGTTTAAAGGTGTATGGAAGCCCAATACTGTAGAACAAAATTGTCCAGGCGTGCAGGGCAGCGGGAATAGGAGGGTTCGCCCCGCGGAATTTGCGCAATGAATAGTAGGTCAGGGCCGGATTTCCATAATTCTTTGTTACTATCTATAAAATTGACATCATCAAATGTCAAATTCCAACATTCACTGTTTTTTTTTATTTTTTGCACAATATTGTTGGTTATTAAAGGATACTACTATAGAATATTTAAAATTATTGTGTAATAAAATATTAGATTTTATATCATCTGATATAATATGGAAAGAATAGATGGCGCCACTTTACTGCCTTCTATTTAAATGGTCGATATTTTTGGAAGTTTTGTATTTTTACCAAAAATCTTTATAAACAAATTAAAACACGATTTCTTAAAATAAATTTCAAACATTGTATGATAGTATTATGTACTTATCACCAATTTTGTGATAAAAGAAGGGCAAGATAGTGTAAATGAGTTTAATCTAATCCTAAGATTGTGGTTGTACATTAAAAAGTGAAAATTTTTATAACTGCTTTTTAGGCATATACTTTTCACTAATAACAAACATTTATGAGACCGAATAACAGTGGTTAAACATGTTTAGTAACCTTTGGTACCTGAGTATCCACTGTAATAATTGTAAATATTATGTGTGTACAGTATGTCGAGCTTAAAAAGTTGATAATGCAAGATTAAGAAACCAAAAATCTAATTTATTTTTAAACAAATGGTATTGTCTCGAAAGTTGCCTCCTCTCCGATTTTGATCAAATTTGGTAAGGTTTAGGTGATTACAAATCTGAAAATTTTTTGGCAACGTTTGCCTGAGATCTTCATCATCAAATTGAAAATTAAACCAACCTTATTTTCACTATATTTCCCTCCTTTTTTGAAATCTTGATTTTTACCTAAAGTGACACACGATATTTTATAAACACCTTTTAAAACCTTGTATTTTTTTATTTTAAATCTTTTTTCCATTAAATTGCGAACTTTTAAGTTCAAAGGCAGGCCATATTTGCTTAAAAAATAAAATTGTAAAAAAGGTGTAAAATAAACATAAAAAAAAAGTTTTTAAAAGTTGTTTGTGAAATATTGTGTGCCAATTTAGTGTAAAAATCAAGAATTTTGTGCAAAAAGAAGGAGGAATAGTGTAAATAAGGTTAGTTTGATTTTCGATTTTGATGATGAATATCTCGAAAACGAAACATTGCTGATTTTTTTAGATTTGTAATCAGCGCCCCAAAAAACCGTACCAAAATTGTACTTCCTTTCATTCAATTAGATAGACCTGTATATATTAAAATTTGCCTGGTCTGCCCAGTAATCAATAATTTTGATCCTTTAAAAGAGTGTACTAAATTATTAAATGAAATAAAAGCACCTAAATGTAAACCTTATTTCTTTTTAATAATCCACAGAAATAACATTGCGAAAATCATCTAAAAGATAGTTAAGATTGCCTTATTTTTCTCACTAATATTTCCTATGAAATTTTCATTTTCTATTATTCATAATTGATATATTATTATTTATTCGGTTACCTAACGTTACGTCTTATAAGAAGCACCTAATTTAAATATAAAAAATACTTACCTAAAGTTAAAAAGACGGGTATGTTACCCCTTTGGGTTTGCAAGACAAAACCATACAACCTCTAGTTATTTTGTTACGATATTATAAGTAACATACAATAAACACAAAATTATAGTCACAATTTAATAAACACTAATCACTAAAATAAGAAGGTTTTGATCAATCCAAAAAACGGTACTCCGGATCTCATAAAATTATAATAACACTGATTTATCAGTGTGTAAGTAGGCAACACATTAAATTATTTCGTGGAATTTTGTTATTGCGCAGAATCGGTGGGGCCAACTCTGACAGTTATTTTCGTACTGGGCTGGACATTTTTTGATCGAATGGGCCATAGCATTGGGCTTCCATACACCTTTAAACTTCCTTGGTAATTAAGCAACGTAGCAAGTCTTACGGGAATGTTTGTTTTATTTGGGATACTACTTTTTGGAAAATGAATCCGCCAGAAAACTAGAACATATTTATAATTACCTGCTTCTCATAAAAAAAAGCTTAGAATTGACTCGCTACTTTCTATTTATCAATTTCTGTATCTTTCCTATAAACTATTGTTTGAATTTCATATAGACACAGTCTCTATACAGAATCCTCACGCATTTAATCGCAATTACAGACTAACTATAGATTAATAAGCGAAATATTTGGAAAACAGTCCTTCATTTTGCCGGTTAGTCTTAAAAGTATCTAAAAATAACCTCCATAAATATCGTTTAAAAATAGAACCCATTAAAAACATCAAATTGAAGACTTTATATTGTATTCTGTGAAGTTTAAGCAAGAATTAAATAGTGTGGTTTAATTAAAAAAAAAACATTAAAAAGGAAATTACATTAAACATTGTTTACAGTACATCTGCTTATTCTGGAAGGCAAGTTGGCAATAATTTATTAAACAAATAATTTTAACAAGCTTAAAAAACACAGAAACCAGGTTGGTAAAGTTGTTTTATTTTAGGAAATTTTTTATAAATATTTATCTTAATTTATCCAGCACAGTTTTTTAAGGAATATATGCAGATGAGATTTTTTTGCAGTTGGAGTAGTACAAAGAGAAATTTAGATTATTTGTTATTATTTTTAAATTTCTTAAATAGTTACATTTTGATAATTAAGGTTAAAATTGGTAAAATACTAATTTATAAAGGTCACTTATTCATTCATTTATGGATTCACTAATTACAAAATCTCGAAAACTACTTGACTTATAAAGATGAAATTTAACACAGAGGTAGATTATGAGGAGGAAACGTCAGCTAAGAATAGTTATTTACATTACAAGATGCGAAAGTTTACTTTTTGGTGTGAGGTGGTTTTTAAATGGCCGAGACGAAGCCAAGGCTATTTAAAACCTCCGAACACTTGAAAGGCCTTTCGCATCGTGTAATGTATTATATTTTTTCTGCTACTGTTCTATGTATCGCATAATTTAATAATCATTAACATCATGTTTTAATAGAAATATCAGAGATTTTGAAATTTTACCTGTTAAAAATTAATCCATCGCAACACATTTATTGTTGACATTGTCTGTCATCAGCACTTGTCAGATTTTGAATTATTGTTAATTTAGTATAACCATTCCCATTTTAAAATGTTAAATGAATATGAAAATGGCATCCAAAAGGCAGCTGACCTTGCGTGTGCCTCACTTCTGCCAGACAAATCTAAAGAGAGGTACCATCAAACATATAAATCGTTTTCTTGAATGGCTTGCTACAAAAAATGTGGGGCGGATTGACGAGAATTGATGTTGGCGTATTTTCAAGAAAAATCCGAGTCTTTATCACCACCAACCCTCTGGTCTGTATATTCCATGCTCAAGTTAACAATTTCAAACAAAAATCAAGATATTTCGGAGTTCAAGAAACTATTGTTTTATTAAAAGGAAAACGATGGTTATGAGGCAAAAAAGTCAAAATTTTAAAAAAGAAAAATCATAAAGTTTTATTAACGCGCCTGACCAAAGTTACTTAGCAATGAAAGTAATAGCCATTATGGGAGTGGCTGGGGCATGCTGGACAGACGAAATATACAGAATGAAGCTAAGTGATGTAGAAATAAGAAATGACGTGGCTATAGTAAAAATAGTGGAGTCTAAAAATAAAGTTAAAAGAAACTTTGTAGTAACCAACGATGAAGGCTCAGTTCCTTATGTCAGATTTCTACAGGAATATATTAAGCTGAGACCAAGGAATGCTCTAGATGAGCGTTTATTGTACCGTTATGAAAGAGGTAAATGTGTTAATCAAGTAATTGGAAAGCACACTATTTCAAATGTACCTAAAGAAATTGCGAAGTTTTTGAAGCTTGAAGACATCAGTAGATACACTGGGCATTCTTTTAGAAGAACGTCAACTACGTTCCTCGCCAATGCTTCGGATGTCGATATTTTGGACTTAAAAAGGCATGGAGGTTGGAAGTCTTCTTCTGTTGCGGAGGGATATATTGCTGAATCCTATAGTAATAAGGTGGAAATTTCAAAGAAGATTTTACACGAAATTCCTACCAATATTTCCTCTAATGAAGTAACAGTGAAAAATATGAATATTAACGTAGTTAAAGGTGATAACGATACCCCAACAACAAATTTAAAAACTGTTAATTCAAGTATTATTCCTCCAATTTCTTTTGCTAATTGCTCAAATTGCACAATTACTTTTAATGTTAATACCTAACCTAGTTTTTTAAAATATTTTGTCATAAATTAGTTACTTTTTATAAATAAATCCTAATATTTCCCACAAGCTTTTCTTTTTTTTACTCTTACTTTTTTGTCCAGGCGCTGAAAATATTACTTTCGTATCTAGCAACGCTTAGCAACCAGGTAACACGAAGGTTCTCTTTCGTTATCATTCGCGTTGCTAGGACTACAACGTTTTCTTATTTATACAGTAGTAGAAAAATTAATTTTTGATAGATGCATAAACAATTAGTTGGTTGCTATGGATTCTTTGATAATTTATATAGAGTTATTAAAAATATGTACTTACATTAGATAAATTAGAATAATTTTATTTAATTTAATAAATTTTGTCAAAAACCGCAAAATTGCTCAGTTTATTATTCAGTTTCTTCAAATATATAACTATTATAAGCAAAATTATGCATTATTCTATAATTAGATACTAATTTATGTTCCACAAACTAAAAGATTTTCCTTCTCGGCACTAGTGCTTGAAAGTGCTATTTTCCGCACGCAGATTAGTGCCGAAAAGTATAGTTTTCCGCACGCTTGTGAAAAAAGTTTTTACAAAACCGTCTATCTTTCTTGTAGGTTGGGCACTGTCAAAAGAGCACACCTTTCTCCCTTATCCTGTATAGATTTGAATGACTTCTTCTAAAATGAATTAGGATTTTTTACACTAATTTGTGCCAATCGCTAACAAATAAAGAAATTATGGATCTACCCATAGACGCCGAATTGATGTTCGAATGTCTTATATATCTAAACATGTTCTATTTTCCCGTTTTCGGTACCTGCGAGACCATCATGACTATAGCGAAATACAAGAGCATCATCGACACTCCGAACATTGGGCAAGACGCAGCAGTTGTTTTTACCAGATTGGTTAGTGAAATGACCAAGATTTTGTTGTATCGAAAATTTAAGGAGGAAAAACGAAGTAAGTGTAAATATCTTTTTTCCTACGAGCGTTCCTAAATGTTAAATTTGCGAGAGAAAAGTAGTACTTTTCCACATTGAGCGCGAAAAAATATATAAAGTCTTTATGTACGAGAATGGGATGAAAAGTTTCCAGGCAATCCCATCGGGCAGGAAAGGTTATGGCAACAATTTTTGGAATGCCAAAGGCCTCATTTTTATAGAATATCTTGATAAAGAAAAAACTATAAATTTTAAGAATTACGTCAACTTATTTGATCAGTTGAACCAAAATATTCACAAGAAACGTCTCGGTTTAGCAAAGTAGAAATTTCTGTTCCACTAGGATAATGCATCTGGCCACAAATCCATAATTGTCACTGTAAAAATTCATCAATTAGGTTTCGAGCTGGTTTCTTATGCACCTTATTTACCAGATTTGGCTCCATCGTATTTCCATTTGTTTCCGAATTTAAAAAAAAATGTCTTTCTAGTAAAAAAATTATTTCGGATTTAGACGTGATTGCTGCCACAAACGCTAATTTTGAAGAACTAGACATACAGACTATGTAGAAAAATTAAAATAGTTTTAAACCTATATTTTACTTTTTTCTTAGGTACTTAGGTTGGAAACTTTTCATTCCATCCTCATACAATCCTTGATATAATTTATACAGGATGGGCCAATGAAAATGGTTGGTAGGAAAAAATCGCTCGGACCCCTCGATTTTTATTTCGAGGGGGACACATTTTGCGCTTATTTTTAACCCTGTCACTTCAAAAGTATTGTCAGTGTCTTGTTTAGAATTTTATCAGTCCAAGGTAAGCAGTTATTTCTGCTATGGAATTCGATGCTAGTGTAAAAAATTATAAATAATGCAGTTATTTTTTTTATCGTTTTTTGGGACTTATTTACAATCAATTTATGTAAATTTAGCATCTCACAGGTTAATATGTTCTATAGTTTTGTGGCGGATCCATGTTTTAGTTTGTTTTATTTGGGTTACTCGCCTTTTTACTTTTTGGAAAATGGGACCCTCTTGGTCCGGGTCCCGGGGTATGCGGGCTGACCCTGTCCAGCCCTATGGACCCCTATGAACTTGCAGATCGCCTGTAAATAAGTCCCAAAAAACGATAATAAAATAATGTCTCTTTTAAATGATGGTAATTATACAAAAATAAACAATGATCCAACTGAAACCATTGGAAGACAAATTTATAACATTTAAAAAAACATAAAAACAGCTTTACAGATAGAGAAAGATTTACACTTACACCCCATAACAGTAAAACTCCACACTTTTATGGAGTACCAAAATACACAAACCTGATATACCATTACGTCCTATAGTTAGTTGCATAAACTCACCTACACACCCATTAGCAAAATTTTTACTTACTATTTTAGATCCTTTAGTAAACAATACTGACTCATACATTAAAAATTCCCAACATTTTCTAGAAAAATTAAGACACATTGACATAGACCCAAATAACACCTTGGTAAGTTTTGATGTTGTAAGTTTATTCACAAATGTTCCTGTAGATAAAACATTAAATATTGTTAGAAATAAATTAGAAAATGATGTCCATCTTGGCGAAAGAACCAAACTAAACATAAATTCTATTCTTGAATTATTAACTTTTTGGGAAAACAACATATTTCCAATATAACACTGACTTTTACAAACAAACTTCTGGCATGGCCATGGGTTCACCTTTATCACCATTATTAAGTAATATTTTTATGGAAAATTTTGAATCCAATTTTGTTCAAAATCATAATTATAAACCTTTAGTTTGGTGGAGATATATAGATGACATTTTTTCTATTTACCAGTATGACGAAAATTGTCTAAATAATTTTTTAACACACATTAATACACAAGAACCCACTATTCACTTCACTTTAGAAAAAGAACAAAACTCACAAATTCCTTTTCTTGATATTCTAATAAAAAAAGATGTAAATAATTTCGAAACCAAAATTTACAGAAAACCTACACATACCAACAGATACTTAAATTTTAACTCTAATCACCCAATAATGGTAAAGAAAGGAGTTGTAAAAATTCTTTTTGATAGAATTAAAATAATTTGTTCTGATCAAAACAAAGAAAATGAAAAAGAATTTTTAAAAGATATTTTAGTTCAAAATAATTATCCTCTTGATTTTATAAATAAATGCTTTCTAAAATTTGAACAACCAAATTTAAGACAAAATCAGAATAGACCTGTTACAAATCTATTTTTACCATATATTCCTGGCTTATCAAATAAAATTCAACGAATAGGTAACAAATTTAATATTCGCACTATCTTTAAAACACAAAACACCATTAGATCCCAAGTAACAAAAACAAAACCATACAATATAAACGAAAACACAAAAAATGTCATTTATAAGATCCCTTGTGAATGTAATAAATTTTATATAGGTGAAACTTGCAGACCATTAGCCAAACGCATAAAAGAACATAGAACATATATTAGAAACACAGAATTCCACAAATCAAAAATCTGTCAACACGCATTTGATAATAACCACATAATAAACTGGAATGCTTCTAGCATTATAGCAAAGGAAACTTGTTCAAAAAAACGTAAAATAAAAGAAAGTGCATTTATTTTATTAAATAAAGACAGATGTGTAGCATCAATATCTGTTAGTTTAAATAATACATGGTTACCTATGCTTGATGCTGAAGTAAATTCAGGTAAACTTAAAATCAATTAACACACCATACCACCCACCTTTCTGGTCTTTTTAAATACTATAAATACACCAGTCCAATAACCTATTGTCACTTATGACAAAAAGTCATTAAAAGTTCAAAAGCTATCAGAATTTCCTAAGTTTTCAGACCTAAAATTTCTTAAAATTTAGTTTAATTTTTTGTTTTAGTTTCAATCTTGATAACGGTGGCCGACTTGCCACCGAAACGTAGATTAATATTTGTGATTTTTTGGAGGGTTTTCTTCTTTTTTGTTGCAGGCGATCTGCAAGTTCATAGGGGTCCATAGGGCTGGACAGGGTCAGCCCGCATACCCTGGGACCCGGACCAAGAGGGTCCCATTTTCCAAAAAGTAAAAAGGCGAGTAACCCAAATAAAACAAACTAAAATCTCACAGGTTTTTGTCTGTTATTATTTTGGCTTATAATCTTTTTTCTTGCTCTATGTCAAAATCAACAGCGGAAAGAGTATCGATAATTGAACTTTATTATGAAAACGTTAGGTGCGCTAATAGTGCAGCACAGTTATTTAATGAACTAAATTCAGATAAGCATGTCAACCGGAAATACGTTATTGTAGTAGTAGCCAAGTTTAGGGAGACAGAATCTGTGGCAAATCGAAAACGAATCGCTCCTAATCGAATAGTGGGAAACCAAGTAACGCAAATTGCTGTTTTGGACCACGTCAATATCGATCCTACGTTAAGTACCAGGCAATTACCTACAGTTTTTGGGCATATGCCGTACGAGCATTGGAAGAATTTTGAAATCCCATAAATTCCACCAATATAAAACCCATCTTGTGCAAGAATTCAAATAAAGATGACTTTGATAGACGTGTAGAATTTTGCGAGATAATTAGTGAACAGATAATAAATAACCCGAACTTTGTTCAACATTGTTTCTCAGATGAGTCGTCGTTTTTTGTGAACGGGTCTGTTAATCGTCATAATTCTCGGTATTGGTCTGACGAAAACCCGCACTTATTCCATGAAGTTCACACTCAACATCCTGAGAAATTAAACGTCTGGGTTGGAATTTATGGCGATTGTGTTGTTGGTTCTTTTTTTACCAGGAAATCTAACAGGACAAATGTACTTGCAATTGTTAGAAGACACCGTCGATCCCGCATTGAAAGAAATTGTTGAACATAATGACCGTTACATTGCGAATGAGTTGACATTTTAACAAGATGGGGCACCGCCCCACTATGCTTTTGCTGTTCGTCAGTATTTGAATGAAACGTTTCCTGGCAGATGGATCGGACGAAGAGGACCAGTGGAGTGGCCTGCAAGGTCACCAGATTTAAGCCCGTTTGATTTTTTCCTGTGCGGTAACTTAAAGAGTTATAAAACTCAACCAGAATCTCTAAATGATTTACGTCAACGGATCATTGATGAATGTCGAAACATTACACCTGAAATGCTTCAGAACGTCCGAAACCGTTTTGAACAAAACCTGTATGACTTCATGGAAGCAGGAGGCCAACATTTTGAACACTTGTAAAATTAAAAAGTAAGTAAAATAGAAGGAAAGTTTTGAATGTAAATGTTCTCGTTGTTTGAAATCATCCCCTCCTCCCCCCTTTGTAGGATTACCCTTACCAAAAACTGAAAGCTGTGCTTAGAAAGAATGGCGTTTTCCAAAAAAAATGGCCATTAAAAAATTTAAAGATGATAAAACAATTATTTTTTCAATGTTGACACTTGTTAGTAAATTCAAAATTATTTTTTCGCAATGTATTGCATCAAATTCAAAAAACCAGGAAGCGTTAAAAAGAGGATTCGATAATCTTTAAAATGAGGTATCAGTCGACCCCCTAGGGAGTTGAAGTGACAGGGTTAAAAATAGGCGCGGGTCCGAGCAATTTTTTTCCTACTAACCATAGATATGAGAAATCGGACTTATTTCGTTTTCATTTGCCCACCCTGTAGTAATATTATTAAATGCAATATGACACCTTACACCTTGCTAATATATTCTTTTTCTTGTAGATTTGATTACCGGTATTGCAGTTTTCTTTACTGGCATCACTATATCCGGATTGGTCTACACGTTTTTCATCCAGAATCCCGTATTAAAATTAGAACATATATTAAATTCCTTAACGACAATGCTGGCTGTTACAGAAGTCGGTTTCGGCATCTTTCAAATCATGATTCCTTGTTTTAGAAAAAATCCTTATTATTAGTATCATACAGAGCGCCCAGAAAATAAATGGCAATCTTTAAGAAGCTTGTGATTTTTATATACTCTTACCTAATCATACTTTAATTTTAATTAATTGCAATAAATCGAAGGTTTCAAAGGACTCGCACAAATCAAATGGATTTTGGATTTCTGTCAAATTACCTGAAATTTTGGGGGAAAGTAGTTCAAAACTATCCATTTCTATGGATAGTTTTCGCACTACACACTCGGTTTAATATTTACGTGCCCTAACCGAGCTGGACCCTTGATTTTTTTATGGGTTAGACAATGCATTTATTTAAAAAATCTACATGCATTTATAGCAATACACACAACCAAACTTATATGGAATCACCCTCTATTTCTGACTTAACTTTTTGTAAGGAAAAATTTGGTATCCAACTTTAAGATAAGCTTTTTTGTTGTAAACAAATCTGACAAAAAGGAGAAACGACTGCCACGATTTATTATTTTCTGAATTTTGTGTTCAGTAGTAAAATCAATTATTCTTCGGTAATTTTATTTCGGTCCAAAAAAAACAAAATGCCTTATGTTGGACTCACATGTGCAGGGGGGAAGAATTATTGCTCTTATTGAACAAGAATGCCCCAAAGAGACGTAGCAGAGATAGTAGGCGTTACACAGGGTGCTGTATCGAAAACACATGCCAGGTACTTGGAACTAGGAACTTCCAAAACAGGCCCAGACAAAGTCGTCAGAGAGTCACAACCCTGAACAACAGGACCGCTTTGTGTGCCAAATTGCTAGAAGAAATCCCAGTGTTTCTCATCCAGAGCTGCAATGACAACTTCTGGAAGCTACAGGTGTGAACGTTTCAATTGAAACCACTAGAAAAAGACTTCGCGCTCGAGGGTTGTACAGGAGAGAGTTACGGTCCCACAGTTATCTAGGCAAAATAAAATTGACCGGCTAAATTGGTGCCTTCAACATCGAAACTGGACAATTGAGAATTTTTCGGATGAGACCAGAATTGGCCTAAGATCAGATGACCGTCGAATTCGGGTTCTCAGAGCTCCAGGAAGACGAGCGAGACTCCAGGCTGCCAAATCTGTCCCAAGATATAAAGGAGGAACTGTAATGTTCTGGGGAGGTATTATGCTGGGAACAAAAACTCCATTGTTACCACTTCAACAAACTTTAACGGGTAGGAGGTATGTTGATTTAGTGCTAGAACCAATCGTTAGGCTTTGGAGAGCTGCAGTTGGGGATAATTCTATCTTCATGCACGATAATGCACCTCCCCATGCCAGTAGAGTGGCTCGAGAATGTCTTGAAACGGAAGGTGTCACAGTTTTAGACTGGCCTGCATGTTCACCAGACCTAAATCTATCGAACACCTGTGGAACCAGCTCAAAAGAAGGATTCGAGCACGTCAAAACAATCCAGGAAATGTCGCACAGCTTATTGACGCAGCGTTAGTAGAATGGGAAAACATACCCCAAGACAGTGTTGACAATTTAATAAGAAGCATGCCAACGCGAATTGAAGCTTGCATAAGGAATAGAGGGCAACACGGATTATTAAAATAACCAATTTTATTTTTGTTTTTGCTTTTTGCCCAAAATAAAATTTTAAATCTCATTTCTATTCTGAAACCAACAAAAATCCCTGATGTGTTTATTTTGTAACCTTATTAATTTGTATTATTGATTTTTTTGCATTAAAAGTCATTGGTAAGGACAGAGTTTTATTTATAAACCAAAAATGTTCATACATCTCAAAAATAATGAAAAATAATAGATGATTCCATATAAGTTTGGTTGTGTGTATATCCTACAGGGTGTCCCAAAAAATTTGCTTTTACCGATATTTAATAATGATTAAAACTCATTTTTTTTAAATACAATATACCATACTTTATCCCATTTTCGAATAGAGCAATAATTTACCTATAAAATATTTATACATGTTTCTATGCCCATCTTTTACCCACCGTTTTTTAAATACAAGAAAATTTCAAATTTTTAAGCGTTTAATCCTTATTAATTAAACAAAATAGGTATATAATTTTTAACTTATATGTCAAATAGTTGTCAGGACAGTTTAAAATAAAAACTTCCATGGCTTACTTAGGTAAATTGTAAAATAAGCCGATGGTTTACTGCGGATGGTATTTAAAAACAGGGAAAAAATTAAAATTCGTTTTTTTTTTATCTTGGGACAGTCCACGAAGGCTGATGCCTAAGTACTAACGTATCGTGGGTGTCTTAGATTTGTATTTAAAAAACGGTGGCAGATGGGTATAGAAACATGTGTAGACATTTTGTATGTAAACTATTGGTCTATTTCAAAATGGGATAAAATACAGTAGGTTGTATTTAAAAAAAATGAGTTTTAATCATTATTTAATATCGGTAAAAATGCAATTTTTTTTGGGACGCCCTGTAGGTATATTGCTATAAATGCATGTAGATCTTTTAAATAAATGCATTTTCTAACCCAAAACAAAAATTCTGGGATCCAGCTCGGTTAGGCACGTAAATATTAAACCTTTTTGACATGATGATGTTCCTTAAAAAAAAATAGTGAATAATTACTTTCTCAAAAGCGGTAAAATATATGTATAGGAAGAAATTAACAAAAATTTCTTACAATTTTTTTGTAAAATCAGAATATGCACTAAAAAATAGGGTGTTCTATTTAAAATTACAATGTTGTCAATGGTTTCGGTTAGATCTGACAACGCTACATTTGCCAAAATATTTTTAAAATGTAGCTTATCACCTGTTAGGGCCTTGTGCCTTGTGTTCTCAAGAATTTTAATAGGACACGCAACGTGAATCACCCTGTTGATTAAACATAAAAAAACGTTGCTATACAAATGAAAATAAAAAAGTATTTTGTAAATATCTTAGCTCTGAAACTTGGGATGACGTCATATCAGAAACAGACATTAACTTAAAATTTGAGAAGTTTTTTAGTATATTTGACTACTATTTTCAGTTATCCTTTCCAGAAAAAGATTTTCGTAAAAAAAATAATAATAAAACATGTCGGTTAAATGGTAGATGGATTAACGATGATATAAAAAGGCTTTCAATTCAAGTCAAAAATCTGCTCTGGTTGTCGACTATAACAGGGGATGAGACTCTTAAGTTAAAATA
Source organism: Listronotus oregonensis (assembly GCA_019359885.1). Taxonomy (NCBI): domain Eukaryota; kingdom Metazoa; phylum Arthropoda; class Insecta; order Coleoptera; family Curculionidae; genus Listronotus; species Listronotus oregonensis. The sequence goes on along the minus strand of JAHBCN010010810.1, from coordinate 6,004 downwards.
TAAAAACTTAAATAAACATTACAAAGAAACTATAAGTGATGCCAAAATAAAGTTCAATGACCGATTGCTTGAACGATCGGAAAACATAAACAGAACAGCGTGGTCAATAATAAATACAAATAGAGGAAAAAATACATTCCATTTCCGGCAGATTTTATAAACCCAAATACAAATAATTTTAGCGTAGAAGTATTAAAACAAAATTTTATGCGATAAATTTAACCAACATTTTCTTCATCAGTAAATGAAATTGCAAATGATTTAAAGAGCAATAAGCGGAAACACTTTCCTAAATATACAAATAAAACATTTTTTTCTAACGCCTACTACGTATATCCAAGTGTATAATGTAATTAAAAAGTTGCAAAAAAAAGTCAGCTGGTGCGATGGAATACCCTGTTTTATATTAAAGCACGTTGCCGATACTATTTGCTCTCCTCTAAAAAATAATTAACTTATTTTTAGCCGTGGTGTTTTTCCAAATATATTGAAAATTAGCAAAGTAATACCCATCTATAAAAAGGGCGACCGCGGATCTATTGAGAATATCGACCGGTTTCTAATTTGTCTATCTTTTCAAAAATCTTTGAAAAAATTTTTTTATGACAAACTTATTCAATACTTTAAGACAAATAAACTGTTCTCTTTTTCAACATGGGTTTTTGGAAGGCAAATCGACGGGAAAACTGCCTTTTTGAGGCACTAAGCTCGTAACAAAAAGTTTAGATCGGGATTCTATACGATAGGCATTTTTACGATTTAAGTAAGGCTTTTGACGTAATAGACAGTAAAATTCTAAAGGAAAAGCTTAAGTCTTATGGTATCTATGGACCTCCTTTGAATGGATAATATCATATGTAACAGATAGGCAACAATATGTCCAGCTTACTGCCAGGAACGGTGAATACGAAAACTTTGCCTATAAGTCTGACACTCTTTCTCTAAAATTTGGAGTACCCCAGGGGGGAATATTGTCTCCACTTCTTTTTTTAATGTTTTGTAATGATCTTTCAGAACATCTGAGCAAAAATAGCAATGTGCATATCTGTCAGTTTGCAGATGACACTTCTATTGTAGTTAGGGATCGCTCATATACAGGGGCAGTTGAGACCGGAAATAAAGTATCAAAGAGTTTTTTACATGGTCCCAAATGAAAATGGGCTGTTACTAAACGCAAATAAGTCAGTCGTTATCCAATTTAAAAGTAGTAACAAACTAGACAAAAACCCACAAAGTTCGCTAATAAAACCTAATCAAAATTCCATTAAAAACGAAGAAAATACAAAATTTCTTGGCTTAAACATAGAAAGTAAACTTTCGTGGGACTTACACATAGAACAACTAGCAAATAGTTTGGCAACATCGTGTTTTGTGGTAAATAATTTGGGAAAGCAGGTAAATAAACATGTAGTACTACTGTACATAAATCGTGTGTCCAGAGCTGACTAGCATATGGTATCACTGCTTGGGGTTCTTCGTCAGGAATAAATAGATTACTACTTCTTCAAAAAACGTATGTTGAGATCTTTGGGGGGAATCACCTTCCTGGAGCATGCTGCTCTCTATTTAAAAAGTATAAAGTTATGACCGTATATTCACTTTATTTCTATAAAATTTTGACTTTCTATAAAAATACCAACACTATTTTCCTACTAACTCTCAGTTTAATGTTGGAATGCAAACGAGGTACCCTGCAATCTTAGTGTTATGAGACATAACAATGCATTTTTGAAAAGAGTTCATTGTATATGACTGTTAAGACATTTAACAGGCTACCTCAGAGAATAAAATCTATAACAGAATTTAAAAAATTTAAGTCAGTTATCAAAGATATATTTTTAGAAAACCCTTTGTATTCTCATTTGGATTACTTTAATCTAATATTAATATGAATAACTATTCTTGTAGGATTTTATTTTCCTCTGGTGGCTTTTTTTGTCTCTGTGTCTCTTGTTCGTGTAATAATTTGTACTATGTATTTACGTTGTTTATGTTTATTTGTTATTGCATTTTGTAATTGTAATTTTAAGTAATTAAATTTGTGTATTTTAAATTTATTGTTATTAGGTTTAGTTAGTTTTATATTTGACGGATGCTTTGTTCTCAATAATGGAACTTATGTAATGAAGAATGGAAATAAATAAATAAATAAATAATGAATTGGGAAATATCGCTTAACTAATCAGCAAACTTTCTGAATGCCTAAATTCGATTTCAATATCTCAGTGCATGTGTACCCCCTCTGTAGATCACGTTTTTTTATATGTAACATCAGAGGGTTCACGAGAGCGTAGCGCAAAAACTATCCAAAAAAATCGTTGAAAATGGGACAGTCTGTACATATTCAATCCAATTTTTTTATATTACTAGTTAGGATTTTAGGTAAAAATTGAGTGTATTGTCAGAAATATAAATATTCAAAGAAGTGAAAAAATATAATTTTATTACATATTGTGACTTATAATAAGAATTTACACCTTTAATCCTATAGAATATTTTTTAAGCTCTAACACTAATAACTGGTAAAGACGTAAAGAAAAAATAAATAGATATGTATAAAAACAAAAATAAATAACTAAACAAAATAATGCAATAATTAATTTTACAACAGTGTAATACACTGCTCAAAAAAATTACTGAAACACCTTTTAGTTCATTTGTAACTTTTAAGGCGATAATTACATTTAGATCAAGCTCATATATTTCAAAAGATACACATTTTCTCACAATAAATCAAAGAATGTATCATCTAATAAATAATTTAGTCCTAAGAAATAAATTACAAATTAAAGAAGGTGCAAAAAACACAGTGTCCTCCTTTATTATTTATCCCATCAAAAATATTTATATAACTTTTTATATAGACAATTCAGAAAGCTGTATTTTTGTTCATAAAATTTTTTGTATCTCTTATAGTTTTCGAGATATTAACGATTATTTTTAAAATTTAAAACGTCAATATTTCAAAAACTATAAAAGATACAAGACATTTTATCTAACATGAATTATGTATTTTTACAAGACCTTTAATTTAAGCTATACAACCTTTTTGTCTAAAAACACTAAGCTAATATTTTGCAAGTTTATTAAAAAGTGTTCTATTAATTTTTTTGGGCAGTGTACAGTTAACTTAGATAGTCCACTGTATAGCCCACTAAAGTCCTGAAAGTACCCAAAGCTGTAAATAAATCTGTACAATTTGTAAAAGAAATGTTAATAACAAACCATCTTTTTCTAAAAATATCAATAAATTATTGGGATACTCTCAAAATATTGTAAAAAAAACTTTGACTCCTTTTTTTTTAATATTCTAAAAAATCAGAATGGACCCAAAAATCAATAGGATGGATTAAACCAAATGATAAAAAATTTGAACTTTGCCCGAGTTATGCAACAATTCGTCGCTTATAATAGACCGAGCGCTGGGCAGGCCATAAAAAATAGCCACCAGCTATAGATAGATGCACCTATTAAGTTCCGCAACGTGTTACTTCATATAAACATTAACTTTAATTAGCAAAAAAAGAAGCTTCTTAAATCAACTTTTTACAGTCTGCCAATTGTTGAAGCATAAGGCTAGATTGCCAAATCCACAAAAAAGTTGCAGGCAGACGGTTTTCTCCAGTACAAGAATAAAGCATACTAATGCTAGTTCGCAAAAAATCGTGTAACTAAAAACTTTTTTACAGTCTGCCAAGCACAATTTAGACTAATGTGTGCATGAGATTGACGAATTTTCACAAGGCAGACTGTTTCTCGATATTTAAAAATTGATGCATAAAAGTTAATTAACAAATTTTTCACAGTATTTCAAAACAATTTTTTACAGTCTGCCTATTGACTAAATAACAACTTTTACAATAAATATTTCATATTAAATTATTAGCATACTAATTCAAGAAGTTTAAAGTATAGGCAGACGGAGTTAAACTTGTAAAAAAACTTATAATGGTTAACAATTTTTTACAGTCTGCCATTGTTTTCAAATAATATTTAGGTAATAAATACACAAACTATTGAATTGCAGACGATTTGTAAAGGTAGTTTAAAAATGGTTATTTATTAACGTAAGTTGAAAATAATAATTTATTTATTTTAAAATCCGTACATAAAAATGTAGATAGAAAGATTTTCTTATATTATCCATTGTTTTTGTGTGATTTTTTTGCAATATTTTCCAAATGCTGTCAAGTACTTTTACCATGGCCAACTATTTTGTAAAAGCAAACAGCAGAAACCTGCGGAGGTTCGGGGTTCGATTCCACTCCATACCTTTCTTTTTTTTTTAATTTAATAATCTTTAAAATACTTATTAAATAAATTTAAATATATATTTAGGTATTTTTATTAATATTATTTTTTTTTCATTTTTATTATTATTATTATACATTTTTTACATCAGATGTGTGAGGGAATATTTGCAGAATTGGTAAACTTGAAGCTTTTTTGTGTGTAAATTTATGAATATTTTACACACAAAACAGTTACTTCGTTTTTAGATGTTATACAAAAATAATTTGTTAAAAATCAATTTTGAAAAATATTGATGTCAAGAAATAAACTTCCAGAATTCCAATTACGTAATGTGCGTGAATTGTAATTACTCAGAAAACCTCAGTTTTTTATTCTAAAACTATTATGCGTAAATTTTAATTACACAGAAAAAGCCGGGATTGACCGGGGTCAAGTGGCGTTAGGACGCCATGGTCAGGTGATGAAAGATTGACCGGGGTCAGGTAGGGTTATGTGCATTATGATAAATGCAAAGAACATCGTAGTGCATCTAACTTTACCTGACCCCATCAATCTTACGTTACCTGCCTACCGTGCGATTCTATAATATTCAAAGTTTCAATTAACGCTAGATGAACCATCATAAATCGTCTGCATTCAATAGTTTGTTTATTTACTAACTAAACATTGTTGGGATACAATGGCCGACTGTAAAAAATCGTTAAAAGACTTACTTTTATTTTGCAAATTAAAAATAGTTTTGCAGTTATATCTATACATGGTATTAGGCTGCCATTTGTTTTATTCAATATTGTGAACTGTTAAGTTTATATTTAAATAACTTTTACACTGTAAAAAATTGTTCTGAAATACTGTAATTTTTTTTTTTTAAAACTTTTATGCATCAATTTTTAAAAATCGGAAACAGTCTGCCTTGTGAAAATTCGCAATCTCATGAACACATAGTCTAAAGTGTGCTTGGCAGATTGTATAAAAGTGTTTTTAGTTACACGATTTTTTTGCGAACTAGCATTAGTATGCTTTACTCTTGTACTGGAGAAAACCGTCTGCCTGCAACTTTTTTGTGGATTTGGCAACAGCCTTAGCTTCAACAATTGGACAAAGTTGATTTAAGAAGTTTTTTTTTTGCTAATTAAAGTTAATGTTTATATGAAGTAAGTTGGGAACTTAATAGGTCATTATTATAGTTGTCTTAAATATACCCGTATCAAGGCAGCCTGTAAAAAAACTCCTTTTTTTGGCGAGCGCTCGGTCTATAAAGTGAATCCGGAAGAAGCTGAAAATGAGGGACTTTTGGTCCCGTATTGAAAATTGATTTTTCGAAAAAATTTTAAGGACCATTTTTGTAGACACAAGGCGATCTTATTTTGTCAAAAAAACTCCACCCGCATTTTGGAGATTTACGGGAACCCATTTTTCGGGCCTTAAGGGGCCAACCCTTTCCCTGTTAAGTTGATAAATTTTTTTCGTCGAAAACATCCCCAAGACCTTTAAAAAAAACGCCACAAGGGAAAATATGCAGATTTTTTAAGCTTTGTCCTTCATTTGGACTAATTTGATATTTCTCATAAAAATAAAATATGGAGTTAAAAACTAATAATTTTTAAGGTTATTTCTTATTTTTGTTATTTGTATGTATAAATCCACCTTGAATTACATGAAACGAAGATAGAATTTTTTACAATGATAAACTTGGTTTAAAAAAACTATAGTAAAGAATTATTTGACACCACGGGAAGATCAAATTGTA
>JAHBCN010010809.1:0-30661 GCA_019359885.1 Listronotus oregonensis | reverse complement strand
AGCTATTCAACGGCAAAATAATATACAGGGTGTATTTAAGAAATTTAATTAAAATAAAATTGAACATAGAGATGTTTGAATAAATATTTTGGACACCCGGTATAAATTGAATCAAAAAGTAAGACAGTTTAGGATAAAGTAGGTCAACATTAGATTACATGTAAATTTGTCAGCGAAATTAACAAACAGTGGCGAAGAAATAACAGTTTAAAAAAAGTATATTTTTGACTGATCTTTAAAAAAAAAACCATAGCTTGGCAACGCTGCATTCGACCCACATACAAATTTAAAGTTGAATACAGAACCCACAGAGGCTTCATTTGCCACATAAAAACATGGGGTATTCCATTTAACAAAAATATAATTTTTGATACTACTCTTTTTGAGGCACCCTATATACTAGAAAATAATTTTGGATTGTAGTAGAGATGAAATTTTAAAAGTTTTGTTAAGAAAATTTTCTTATAAGTTCAATGGTTTAGTAACTATTTACCGACGCGCGCTTAGTGGACCACCCTGTATATTGTCGGTAAGGGTGAAATATTTTTCATCATTCATGACAATCGATCTGTTATTTGCGAAGTGAAATCGCATTAAATTGCGACAGCACCTGGGTATTCTTGCTAGCTGAACATCAGTATATTTTGGTTCCCTTTGTTTTTCAATATTTTTAACCACTTCTAGCAATATACCGAGAAACAGTTACGTTGGAAATTCAAAAGCAAGTACCAACCTTCCTAGTAGACTATCCAACGACATGTTTCACTCTTTGAATTTATAAATACTTTTTCGAATATCTAGCTTGTATGCCATTTTGAAATAAATTATAACAACTATGACATATTTATCAAAATGGCTAAACCAGAGCAACTGTAAATTCCAAGGATCACTTGATATACGGCATCCATATTTCTGCGAAACACCTGGAATTTTTTTCCAAAACTTCTGTAACAGGGGTTACTTGAATTCAGCACATTTAAGAAGATACAAAACACAGAAAAAAATAGCATGCAGCGACAAAAGATTTTAAAATGTAGAACAGTGTTATTTACAGGTGTAAACATACCTACTTTCTAAACAAAAGAATATTTTTTTTATAAAAAAAAAAAAAATTGCCATTTTTACTTAATTAATTTTTCTTCATTAAAAAAATACGTAATAATATTTATAAATTATGCTAACCTAGTTCCTTGTTTCCATTAAACAAATTTTCCAAATGGAAATAAGCTCTGGGAATGTCCAACTCGATGTTTGATTTCTTAATTCTCATGTATTCCTTGTCATCATTTTTCTTAAAAAGCTCGTAATCAAACGTATACGTATATTTATTGTCATCTGCAAAATAAAAACATAATTATTAAAAATATGCCAACGGATTTTTGTAAAACATATTTTAAACACAGCGGCGACTCGTAAAGGGCGGCTCTAGGGTGCCAACCTCCCAAACCTATAAAACCTTTAAGTGAGGTTATATAATTTTTTGTCTAAATGCAATACTTTACAAGTTACAATCAAAAAATCAAATTGGGTATCAGGTTTTTTTCAAGGCATAACCCGGGAATTCGATTTTTTGATTATAACTCGTAAATTATTGCATTTAGATGAAAAAATTGTAAAACTTAACTTAAAGGTTTTATAAAAATACATAATTTATGTTACATAAAGTTTCTTGTAGCTCTTATAGTTCTTGAGATATTGACGTATAAAATTTTCTTTGGCCTAAATTTCAGGTTAGGAACAAGATATCGAGTTACGGTTTGCGCAAGCTTGTTTAGGCATCATTCAGCTATTTTTTTATGAAAAACATTATACCAATTCATTTAATTCTTTTAAGAAAATTAACCATTTCTGTCGGAATGTCGAAAAAAGCCTTCTAGCGGATACATGTGAAATTAACAAAACTTCAAATATTATAACATTTACAGCCCAAGACTAGCTCTTTTCAACTAGCCCAAGTTTGTTAAAATCGGCTCATCCGTTTTGAAGATACACCGTGTTTTTTACGGAAACCTTTAAATACCCCCCACCACTTTATTTTTAGAGATATAGCAAAAATTGTCAAACAAAAAAGGTTCAGATTATCCTCGACTTTAAAGATTATGTATTTTTTTGTTAGGTTAATATAGCAAAATTCACAGAAACATCACATTTTTACATTCAAGATTGCAGTTACGCCCCCTAACGGCCATTTCAGAAACTTGAAAATAATTTCCAGCTATTTCTCTTGTTCACTTTTACTAACAATATTTTTCCCCAACGCTGTGCGATAAATATTTTCTGAGATACAGCCGGCCTCCTTTCTTAGTGGTACACCCTGTACTTATTTTGAATTATTAGCATTTTTGTGCGTTTGTTTCCTGTTTTGAAGTTAGTTTAGATACTTACAAAATGTTAAATTTGCTGGTCCACTTCCCGATATAGGTAAAACCAAGATGTGACCTGTAATGGTATATTGGCTGTCAACACTTAACCATGGAATACTAACAATTACGTCACAGTGTTTGGTCTTTGGGTCGATACTAAAAAGAATATTTAAAAAATTATTCTAAGAATATATAAATGTTGATTTTTAATTTGCCATAAGTTGAAAACAAAACTTTGACATTTTTTAAGAGAAAAATATAAAAGAAGATACCAGTGGCGGCTCCTCCATTGGGTCATTTGGGCAATGACCTCCCAATATTTTTGACTAATATTTCCGAACAAAAACATAATAATGATATAAATGAAAAAAATTTTTTTTAATCTTTGAAATTTTCCTATATTATTCTAAGCATATAAACTCGTTGATCGATTACTGGATTCCACAAGCTTCGCGCAGCGATCTCCAGATCGGTGGTTTCGTTTGTTGGCCAAAAACCGGGCTGCCTGCCTTCATTGACCGCATTGTTTTAAACGGAGCCGAGTCGAGTTTTCCCGATCTAATTTACGATTGGGCGATTTTGGCTGCTTTCCGACGCAGTGTAATTGCGTGATCTGGGTCAACAGCCGCGAAGAGGAAAATTACCCATTTTTCAAGGTGTTTGTTTGTTATACGGTTATTATAGAACGGATTATAAACGATTTTAGGATTTTATTTTTGGTTGGCGTATGCTTTTGTAATGTAAATTCGGAAACAGTGCATTTGTTGACAATTATGTGTACGTTACCGATGACAACTGTAGAGTGCGAGAGATGCTTCTCTACATTAAATAGAATAAAGACATTTTTACGCAACACAATGGGGAAAGGTAGACTCTCTGCGTTGGCCATGTTAAGTATTGAAAAGGTCTTTATAAATAATATTGTAAATTACGATGAAGAAGTAATTAATCATTTTGCAAGTGCCAAAGACAGATGGATTGAACTTAAATTCATGACTATTTAGGTAAGTTAAGTAACCCTTTTTATTTTTTATCATATAAATATGCCTATTTTTAACCTATAAGTTGCCGTCATACCTCTGGCATAGCGATATTACTTACTGTCGAGTGTGAGATTTTTTTTTAGAATATGTTGTGCAATTTTTCTGTTTAAACAAATGTTGATGCATATTATTTGTTATATTGTTATGTTTCTTTAATAAATAGAAATATAATTCTCAAATAAAATAATCTTGCTAAATTATTTATTTTTGAATTTTCTTTCTTGTTTTTTCTTTGGAGTAAACGTCTGTGTGAAATAAAATGCCTAAAATTGTTTTTTTTTAACTAAAAATCAGTTAAGTCATATGCATTTGAAATTTTAACTAATGACCTCCCCGAAAGATTGACCACGAGCCGCCACTGGAAGATACAAATATTAAGTTGTATACTGCAATACCTATTCTGCGTCGTTTTCATCTCAAACATGTAAGCGATCACTTTGAGTGCAAATGAAAAGGACAACAAAGTAATTTGTATATTTTTTTTATAAAAGAGAGTTTTTTTTATTTTTAAAAATAACCCAGATTGCTTATGATTGGGGTCATATTTTATATTCTTCTTCTCCCAAATAAAAACCTTACATAACCAGTTCTCTAAGTATATTGCGCACACAACACAAACACACACATACACCTACAATTTCTGCAACCAACTGTCCATAAACTTTCGTCAAACTGAATTTACTGACAAATGTTTCTTATTTTTTTTTAATTGAACCTTCGAAACCATCCAGTCCTCTTTCAGTTTATTTTAATATAAAAATCCCCGCCCTCTTCCTAATGCCTTCTTTAGTCCAGCAAAATACTGCGAAGAAAGCAACATCTTCATCAAAAAAATGTTAAAACCTCACCTGACTAATAGGTCTTTAACCTAAAAAAACCAAAACGAGATTTTTTTTGATACATCATATTAGTAGGTAGATATGTTATTCAATAACAGGAGGGCTTATAAAAACAAGCGGATCTGCATAATAACAGACAGACAGGCGTCACTAGGGGCACTAAAAACCCCAAGGTAACGTCCAGGCTGACATGGGAATGCCAAAAAGAACTGGAAGTACTGGGAGAACGCAACAGGGTAATTCTTCCGTGGGTACTAGAACATTCGCGAATAGAAGACAACGAAAAAGCGGGTGAGCTAGCGAGACATGGATCATTCAAGCCATACTTTGGACCAGAACCTGCCCTTGGAGTAAACAAAACCACAGCACTCAGTAGAATAAGACATGAAAAAAGCTTTATAAGAACGAACCAATAACTACTCAGACAAAGTGGGAAAAGACTTCGCACAACAGTAAGGTTGCTAACAGGGCACGATAACCTAAGAAGACACCTATAGTGGAGTAAAATTTGGAAGAAAAGTCGCTTAGTTATCGAGAAAAAAAAAACCGGCGTAGAACCAAACCAGACTTAGTGGGATTCTTTAATAAGGTAATCGTGTACACGAAATCACTTTTTACGACATTTTTTAGTGGTCGAGAGTTTTTTTATTTCGAAAAAACCCAAAAAAAATCGGTTTTCAATAAAACATGTATTTTAACTTCTCCACTGCTCTATCTTTAATAATATTCATGCTATCAAGTTAATTTTTTTTTTAAATTAAAGTAGACACAATAGCGCTTCAAACAACGTCCCACTTGAAGCTGATATTTTTTTGTTAAATTTTTAAAATAGTACGAAACTCAAAATTGTTATTTTTAGTAGCGTAATTTTAGGCAATCGAGAAAAAAGTTTATTATTGAAAATTTATACATACATGCTGCGTACAAATTGTAGTTAATGTTTAAAAAAGTTTTTAAAACAAAAATTTTTAGATTCCTTTTATAGTATTGAGTCAGTAATATTTTTTTAACGGCCAAAGTCATATTTTTGCGCGCTTGGGCTTAGCGAGCCGGCCGACTACAAAGATCTTACGGTCCGGTGGAAGTGTAGTAGGTAGTTAAAGTTGTATCAACAGGTTTAAACGCAGATCTAAGGGCTGTTTAAGTTGTTTAGAAAGAAAAATTTTAAATATTTGAAACAGGTGGGTAGATTTTTAAACCCATACAAAAATATCAATCATTGTTATTAATTACCCACCTAATAAGTAGGTTTATTCAACTTTTTTATTGGTTGCTGGTAAAGAAAACCACCCACGGGATTCGTTTTTTTTTTGATTATACATTCAAAACTTCATTATTTTTTAAACATTTTTAGCAACAAAAAATTGCGGATTTTGTGTCTTTTAATTAAATTTGATAAATATAGTACATAAACTAGGGTTCGTTAAAGGTATGTTTTAAACAGGAATATATAATTATTTTTTCCATATAAAGAGATGATACGAAGCTATTCTTTGACATGTCTGAATGCTGCTTGAATAAGCAATGTTGCCAGACTTTTTGTAATAATTTGGTATTATTGAAGGTTGTTTTATATATAAACTAACTAACTAGAACTAACAAACAACAACTTTCAAACTATGATCTAGTTCTGGTTAGTTCCGGTTAGGTTTTCCTCGTTAAATTGTAATTTTTTTTTATTATAAATGCGCCGTTCTGGTCGGTCATGATTAGTGCTGGTTAGTTAAAGCGGCTTTTTATTTTCCCTAATTATATTTGTAACTGGCTTGAAATTCAAATATTTTTGATTTATTGAAAATTATCCTTATGGTAACGGCAAAGTTTTTTATTATAAATTAATAATATTTCCGTTTAGCAACACCGTAAACGTCTTGAAGCGATGCATGAATTTATTACATGTAAATCGTAAATAGTTAAAATAAAATGTCAAATAATGACCAATTTTTAGAATTTTTATTGCGCTTTTCTTGGTGAAAACTACATCATCCGAATTTTTTTGCCTTAAATAATAATACTTATAGAATATTTTACATTCCAAATTTAATTAATTAATGATAATGCTCGAACGAAATTTACACTCCTTACAACATTTTAGTTCTTCTTTCACACAAGTACATGTTGGAAATTCAATTTTGTTGACATAAAGCCATTGCACTACGTATTATGGCAGCAGCTCTTAATAAAGTTTAAATTTTGATCATTTCTCTGGGAAGTAAAAGATCTATCTGAACATCACTACCAATACTCGCAGAAAAGGTAGATATTGTCGAACTATTTTCGTGTAGGTTCGGAAACCGTTTTTCTATTTTTGTGCGATTTTATGTTTCTTTCAGAGATGTAGTGGCTGTAACATAATTTATGATATTTCTCATCAAACGCAAATAAATCTTTATAGCCACGTAATTTAGATATCATATTAATGTCGTTTCTATTCCTGGCAGCTTTATTACTTTTTTGATAGGTAGCTTTTCTTCTACCTAAAAAGATTCAGTACTATGTAAAAAAATAAATACCCTAAACAGGATTTATAAGGATAAAATTGAAATTCGTATTTTGTTTCAGTACAAAATATAACTAATATAAAGGTACCAACTATACTATGAAGGTACCTAATAATATTTAAATTACTTGTTTAAACAGATTTTTTATATAACTTTTCTTCTTTTTATTTTTACTATTGCTGCAAAAAAAAACATTTTTCTAATATTAAAACTAGCGCATTTAAGTTTAGTGTCACAATAATTTGAAGGACCGGCGCGGCGCCACTGTCTGATTGCAAATTATGATAATAGTTTTGAGAATCTGTGTAAGTTTTACGACAGTCTTTATGATATTTTATTTTAATTTTGCCATTTAAAATATCATTTTTTTGACAGAATTTTTTTTGCTAGATTGTCCTGCCTTTTTTCAGCACTTAATAGTAATGATAACAACCCTTGTATTCTAGGTCAGGGTTTTCAACCTTTTTGGCCCGCGGACCAAAATTTAGTTATTATTGTTTTTTTAATAAGTAATTTTTTTTTGCGGATCGAAAATTGTCCGCGGACTAGTAAAATTTCTCCCGGACCACTTGTGCCATGGTGGTCGCCCGACCAGCGGTTGAGAATAGCTGTTCTAGGTCTTTGTAAAACAGATTTGTATCCATCATACACAATTTTCTTACAAATAATTTGCTTCATTGTTTTAAAATTTTAAATACATAAAGCACACTCTAAATTTCGACAACCACCACTACTAATGTATTACTTAACTACGCACGCTATCCGCATGCGGGTCTATTGGGTCCCGATAATACTTTTTACGTCTGAAAAAAATCGCTGTTGCCAAACGATACGCTCTAGGAAATTTTTTTTTTTTTCAAAACCTTTGTTATTATTTAGCTATATTTTCTTCGCTGCATGTATGAAAATATTTTCAAAAATAAAAAAGTTTATCGATTGGTGAAAATGTCAATACCAAAAATATTTATTTTTAGTTTATATGATTTTTTTGAGGAATGAAAGTGCGAATTATGCCCAAACTGTTTATAAGGTTAAAAGCGCTACAGTGTGGGCTTTAATTTGACACAAAAAAATTTCGGTATCTTTGATAGTTTTAAAAATTATGGCGGTGGAAACAAAAAAAAAACAATTTTTTTATAAGTTAAAAAAAATCACTTTTTATTAATTTAAAAAGTTCGAGACCACAAAAAATGTCGTAAAATACGATTTCATGTGCCCGGTGACATACTTAAAGAAACCTAACAGGTTTGATCTGGTTCTACGCCAAAAAACGACACGATAGACTTACGGAATCGCTCCACCACTACACAAGATACGTTCATACAATGGGGACCCAAGTTGCAGAATGTGCGACGAGGGGGTAGAAACAGCCTACCATATACTGTGCAAATGTGAAACGTTGAATCACAAAAGACAGGCATTATTTGGGCAACCGAAAATGAGCCCACCGGAATATATCAACCAACCAGTCTCGGGGTTATACAGACTTGTAGAAGGAGCAAGACTAATGGGAGGATTGGTATAAAAGATAATGGGAGATTAGGCACCAAGAGGCTGCGCTGCTGCCGGTAGTGAATTAAGACGGCTCCCAGGAAAGAAGAAGAAGAATGTATGTTATTCAGAAATAGTATACACTATTTTACACTTTTTTACGTAGGCGCTCTTATAAAGATATATTTTAGGACTGCGTGTATAAAAAAGTCTAAAAAGGTAAATAGTGTAAAATATTTCTGAATAACAAAAATAATTATATCGCTAGGTATTGCAAATATAAAATATATTGTTAACGTTCTTTTTACTAAAATAACCCAAAAAATCTTGAACACGATACTTACAAAATTTTTTCAAATTTCGCAGTTTCCAGGCCCAAAACTGAAACGTCTGTAAGGGTAAGTTGCAAATTATCCCCACTTTTTAGTTCCATTTTCGGTATTAGCAATGGCGAGAGAACTGGAATTTTGTACTCTTTGTCACCTAAAAAATAAAAATTATTGTTAAACCCAAAAATAATTTTAATAGCAACAAAAATAAATTAACAAACAGCGGTTGTTACCATTAAAAATAAATATACTAAGTGACATAGAAAATGCAACACCAAGGAGAAGTGCTATAATTTTGACAATACTTGTACAATTTTTAGGTCTACTATCAAATAGAAAGTGATTAAAATTTGAACTCAAAATTTCGCAAAATAGCTGAGATATCCCACCTTAATGTTAATAATGTTTTGAAGCTCCTCTGTTTGCTATACATTCGTTAAGTCGTCGCGGCATTGATTGGATTAGGTGATTGTTGTCTTCTTGGTGTATTGTATCCCAGGCCATCTGAATTTTGTTTTATAAAGCCTCCAATGTTTTATGAGGGTGCGGTGAATTTTGCAACATTCTTCCCATCATATTCCATAAATGTTCCATGGGGACAGGTCTGGAGATCTTGGCGGCCACCGAAGCAGATTTACACCGGACGATTCTTTAAAGTCTAAACTAACTAGTGCAACATGAGGTCGTGCATTGTCCGCGGCTGAAACAGTGGATCTTGCAATGTTTTCAGAAAGGGAAGCAGATGTGGCTGTAAAACTTCATGGATATAGCGTTGGGCAGTCCTGCTACCTCGAATGAACACTAATCGTGATCTGCTGCCGTAAGCAATGGCACCCCATACCATAACACCCACAGTGCAATAAATATGCCATTCAATGGAAAATTGGACGTTTCATCTTACACCACGTCTTCTCCTTACTTTTGCGCGGCCATCATGTGTGTCCAAATAGAATCTGGACTCATCGTTGAATACGACTTAGTTCCATTCCATATCCCATTCAAGTCTTTCCCTACTCCATACCAATCGTTGCCGACGATGTTGTGGGGTCAGAGGTAGTACAAGATAGGGACTGTTCTCATTCTTATTGCCCTTTCGACAGCATCAAACCACTGATTCGCAACTACCCTTGTCGTGGAAATTCGGTCTCTAAGTGCTAGTTGCTTCAAATAACGATTCTATCGCTCTGTAGTCTGTCTTTGGCGTCCAATACCTTTAACTCGACGATTTCGGCCTTCTTGGATCCACGCTCGATAACATCTCATTTCAGTAGCTTCCTTTCTACTTACCCGATTAGCAATTTCTCTAAAAAAATCTGGCTTTATGTAACTCAATTATTCGGTCCCTCTCAAACTCGGGAAGTTGGGTGAAATTAACGCGTCTGCTAACTCTAGGAATGATAATGCAATGAAACAAATGAAGCCAAACAAATCCAACACAGAAAAATTACTGAAAATTAAGAAAACATGTTCATATTGTTAAGACCCCGATATGAAAAAAAGCCTTTTCAAAAACAGTACGTCTCGGAATGCCTTCAAAATTTTATTCTCGTATACTACTCATGATAGGAAATATGTTTACAAGTTTTTATTAAAATTTAGTAAATAATTCTGAGTGTTGCATTTTCTATGTCACTTAGTATTATAGCTTCCCTAGGGCGTAAAAATGTAATTTTACATCCTTAAATAAGCAAGTAATGGTATATTAAGTATTAAGCTCAGTTCGTGTTCCTTAGGGATGCGCGATGTTCATTGATGGTCTAAAAACATCGATGGTTGGTTGATCGATGATCGATGTTTTGCCATCGATGGTCGGGTATCAAAATTTATCAAGATGTTACCTTCTAACATCGATATTTTTTGCAAAGGTAAAAAAAGTAACAATATTTTTAAAACAAATAATCTTAAGGATATACTAAAAATTTTTATGATGTTTCTTTCTTTTTTATCTAAAGTTTGGTAAAGACATAAAGGTTTTGCCCATCTATTTACAAATATATAATAATTAAATGTTATATAAGATTTAAGAAGTATTAAAAAAAAAATTACAAAAATTTTTAACATACGTTTAAAACTGCTTTAAGCGAACTGAATCTCGCACTTTATTTATACACACTTCCTGCAGTTTCGTATAAAAACTAAGACCTTTATTATTAGAATTAATATTATTAGATAAAATTAATATAATTAATATTATTGAATTATATTATGTTATTAATTAATATAATTCAATATTATTATTTATTAGACAAAAATAAGTAGCCACCCCTGATAATGAATCTTTTTTAATTCCGAGCCGCACTCCGCTAAAAGATCATGGTGTCGCTGCTCTTTTGGCGGCGCCTTTGAAGTTGGCGGTACGCTATGGATGCTAATAATGTTAATAGACCATAAACGAACCATCTCATCGTAGCATCGATGTTAAAAAACATCGATGTTGTATGTTCGATATATCTTTAAACCATCGATGTTTGGTTTCGATGTTCCCATCCTATTTTTGTTCCCTTATTGGTTCAAAACGTCTATATCATTTTTAATAAAATTTGGTATTTTTAAATAGGTCCATATTACTTTTTCTGTTATTTACAAATTATTGATCGGTAAGTGATTACTTACCGATTACGAGTCGGTAAGTATTTACTTACCAATCAGTAATTTGTAAACATCACTCACAGATGACATAATTTAACCAGTAAAATTGCAATGTTACCTAAGCGTGCAAAAATTACATTATACGCCCCTTTAATCATTTTATATATAAATTTGTTTTCTTACCTTTAAGTAAAGATGGAATTGCATCATTGCCATGAATTTTGCTACAGTCACCTTCATTTGGGTCAGCTTTTTTGCAGGCAACGATGTAACTTGCTGAAAATTAATTTATAGAAATTTAAATGATCAAATTTCTTTGTTGTATACGTATGACCAAAACACATAATGGGTAAAGTGTATCCACTTATATTATTGTCAAATCGACTCTTTGTTTTAGAAGCATTAATCTGAACAAAATTCTTTTGTGCTTCAATCCAATATTAATTGATGATTTTGTGAAACAGACATCTACATTACCTCGTGATTCTTTACAAACCTGGCTGCTTCAGAAACTATTTGTTAGAGTAAAGGGATTTATATCGAAACCATTCACCAAACTTAGACTTTCTATACTATTTGAAACGATCCCGACGGTTGATTTTAAGATATGCCAAAAACTAAAATTTTTAAAAGGTTTTTTGTAATAACTTTTAAACGGCTGTACCGATCGATCCCAAAAACTAATCAGCTCTTAACCTGAAAAAACGCGTCGATCTTTCCAAACATGTCAAAATTGGTTGATTCTTTCGAGAAATATTGTCAAAAAATTTACTACCTTTCAGGAGATAGAGAACTAGAGAACTACCGACCAATAAGCCTCTTTCGCCTTTACAAACTGTTTACTCGAATTATAACCACCCGACTGAAAAATAAATTAGATTTTTATCAACCTGTGGAACAGGCAGGCTTTCGTCGTGAATTTGGAACAAATGACCACCTCCAAAGCATCAAAACACCTTTAGAAAAGACAATTGAATACAACAGACCTTTGGTAATGACATTCGTGGACTTCCACAAGGCCTTCGATACAATAGAGCTAAATGCATTGTGGAATGCACTTCAGGAATGTAGAGTCGACTACCGATATACTAAACTCATCCATAATATCTATAAAAATGCAACAATGACCGTAAAACTACATGAAAATACCAACCTCATAACTATTGAACGTGGTGTTCGGCAAGGCGACACGATGTCACCAAAGCTGTTTATTACAGTCATGGCGAGTGCACTTAAACAATTGGACTGGAGTCAGAGAGGTATAAATATAGATGGCAAGAACCTAAACAACTTACGTTTTGCAGATGATATAGTGCTATTCTCGGACAATCTAGAAGAAATGCGACTGTTGCAGGACCTGCAAGAGGTGTGTGGAAAAGTCGGTCTTAATATCAATATGTCAAAAACAAAATTCATGACAAACCTTGTTTCTAGCTGTGGCTTGAAGATTGGCAGAGCTGAAATTCAAATGGTAGATAGATATGTGTACCTTGGCCATGAGGTTAGCATCTCAAGGGATAACCAGACTTGCGAACTAAAGAGAAGGCTCACTCTCTCATGGACAGCTTTTGGAAGACTTAAAGACGTTTTCAAGAGTGACATTCCGTCAATCTAAAAAGAAGGGTTTTCGATCAGTGCGTGCTGCCAGTAATGACATACGGCTCAGAAACCCTAACACAAACAACAGCAACAGCTAAAAAACTTACAGTTACACAGAGGAAGATGGAGAGATCCATGCTTGGTGTGACCTTGAGGGACCACATAAAAAACGAGGATTTGAGTTGGGCTTTTGCGAAGCTTAAGTGGAACTGGGCCGGCCACGTTGCAAGGATGCGAGATGATCGATGGGAAAAGAGGCTTCTTGAGTGGAGACCTAGAGCCGACAAGCGAAGTAGAGGAAGACCGCCTACGCGTTGGTCGGACGATATTAAGAGGATCTGCAGCAACTGGATACAAACAGCACAAAATGGATTAGAATGGAAAATGATTGGGGAGGCCTATGTTCAACAATGGACACAGAGGGCTGAATGATGATGATGATGACACCTTTTAACTTTCTGTACGAATTCAGGGGTTTTTTTGTACATACAGAAAGTTCTTTGAGTAAAATTAAATCATTATATCGATATTTTTGTTTTTTTTTTGTATTAGGACCACTTTACATCTTTAGAAAATACTGCTTAAAATTCAGGGGAATTATTGTATAACTAAAAAAATTCCCGTAAATATTTAAAACATCGGACGGTTCCCCAAGATTGAGCAAAAATTATTATATGGATATTTTTGGGATTTTTCTTATATTTTGAGAACTTCACACCTTTCAAAAATTCTGAGTAAAATTTAGGAGGCTTTCTCATGTCACTAAAAAAACTGAAATTTAATTGTAAAAATAAAGAATAATCTAGTGATGTTTTTGGAATATTATAAAACATTAAAACAGTGTGCATAAGGACCGCGGTCAATCGTTGTTAGTTATATAGCAGTAGTAATAGTGTTAAAATCGGAAAGAGTTGTGAAATTGTAAAGTAGTGAATAAAGTGTTTCTTAAGTTATAAACAGTGTCTGACTTGTCCGATCCACGTACGAAAAGTTAGTAAATATAACAATATCATTAAGCTTAAAAAAACTAAGACCAAATTATAACGAATTAATTTATATTTTTAAAAACAGAAAAATATCTTAAAATGCCGTAAATATTTATTTACCTAACAACTATTTTCATAGGAAGTTAATTTTGAATTAAAACATCATATTATGTTAATTAACTGGACCCTGTCCCATTTCAACTACTTAAAAATATAACAAGTTCTAATTCAATTTTAAGTGCGGGACCATAAGCTTTACGCATAATTACAACATTTAAACCTAATTAATATTTTAACTGTGTATTTACTTGCACGTACATCATATTAATAATTAATTATTATTTATGTAAACTTTTTCGTTAAAGTAAAATAGAAGCTCCAGGCTAATTTTAATTTATATATTTTATGCAACAATTAAGAATTAGTTGATTTAATGACTTGTTTGTTGGAACTTATGTCGAACAATATTTGTGTTGTGTTTTCTACATTTATTTGACGTTTTGGTATTATCTTGCTTTCATCAACAGTTCAAATTTTACCTAAATGTAAAACACAAATTATTAATTACTACCTGGACTTAGGAGATAACATACTGTTACGATTTACTAAGTTTTAGTACGTAAGTCGGACAATTCAAACACTCTGTAAAACTTAAAAACCCTTTATTTACTACTTCACAATGTTACAATTTTTTCTGATCTTAACCCTATGACTACTACTATATAATCAACTTACTACGGTTGGCCGCGGCCTTACATACCTATGTAATCTTTTTTAAACATTTCTAGAATAATCCCCATATTACGTCCTATAAAATCCCAGAACCTTCCCCCATCTGGGTGTGCTACCACATACCTATTTTTATTTGTCTTAACACTATGTATAACATGACAATCTTTAAAAAACTGTTCTTTTTGTGCATAGATATATTACTCATATATACACTTCCTTCTTCTTTTTTTTAAGTTTTGAGATTATCAAAAACATTTTTTCGCCAGTAAATTACCAACATGGTAACTAATTTTGACTTACTGCTTAGATTCTGCGACTAAAACGGTGTTTTGTCCCCACTTTGCCATAGATCTTAATTAAGTTTTTTGAGTTAGAATTGTCCTATTTATATATATATATATATATATATATATATATATATATATATATATATATATATATATATATATATATATATATATATATATATATATATATATATATATATATATATATATTAGTTGTCAAAATGTTGTCCACTATGACTCGCTCCCCAGACGCGTTTCGCCCGCCTTACGGGTCTCGTCAGTAGGTCTGTAGCGAGTGCACGAAACGCGTCTAGGGAGAGAGTCATAGTGGACAACATAGAGAACAGGATGTCTTCTTTAACTGTCTTTAAACGGAGTAATACTTTTGTATACACCGAGACAGTAGGGAATTTTTTCCTTTTAAATAACACATCTACTACCCATTCCGGTAAAACTTGATGCCAACTTTGCTGAATGTGATTTCAGTAGGGCATCAAAGATAGGATTTAATATCTTACCGATGAACAATGATATTTGTTCAATAAGTTGACGCTTTTCTCTGTTGTTCACTGTGCACTCGCTACAGCCCTACTGACGAGACCCGTAAGGCGGGCGAAACGCGTCTAGTCATAGTGGACAACATAGAGAACAGGATGTCTTCTTTAAACGGAGTAATACTTTTGTATACACCGAGACAGTAGGGAATTTTTCCTTTTTAAATAAATATATATATATATATATATATATATATATATATATATATATATATATATATATATATATATATATATATATATATATATATATATATATATATATATATATATGATTATCAGTGAGCAAAAACTCAAGGGGTGAGACCACATTCACCACCTCTTCTTCCGCTGCAAAAAATACAGCAGGAAAAAATGAGTCTGGAAGACCTCAGTTCACTCTCTTGGTCCTCAGTTTGCTTTGCTTTGACGATGTGACGATGTCCCATGATAACAAATAAGGTCTTCCAGACTCATTTTCTCCTGCTATATCTTTTGCAGCGGAGGAAGGGGTGGTGGGTGTGATCTCACCCCTTGAGTTTCTGGTTAGCTGATGAATCAGCTTTCTTCTACCTTCTATTGGACCACTCAAGGGCGGGTTAAGTCGTTGAGCATCCTTTCGTCAGTCTATCTTAACCATTGGTCGTCTTGGTGGTTTCCAGCCTCCCCTTACGCATCCCCCTTGCTAGGGTCAGGATCTTGGGAATCCGGAAGCTCGTTTATTGGTTGGTTAACGATTTGTGGTACCTGCATTGTCCACCCGGTAACAGGGCTTTAACAAGCTCACCCAGCTGGGATCACCGGACAAATGCGTTTTATCCTCCGCATGATGGTTCGCCAGGGGCAGTGTGGCAGGGTGGCAGGGGAGGAGCAGGAAGGATGTGCCCTCTTCCTGAGATTTTGATACTTTGTGCATTTTTTTAAAATTTTAATATATATAAAACGGGGCCTGTGCACTGCGGCTAGTTGGTCGAAAATTTCGTTGACTTCCACTCCCTCAGGTCCTGGCACCCAGATTGGAATAACTCTGTTGTCTGTGACCAGGTAATTAAGCGATTGTGGGCATTCCCAGACAAGCCTTGAGTCAAAGCAGCAAGAAGCTAAAGCCTTTAAGTTGGCCCAACTGTCCGATAGGATGTAGATACTTGCTCACTGTTGGCCTTTCTTGGCACATTCGGTTACACAGATATCAATTCCATAGATTTCAGCTTCAAAGATGGTTTGAGATTTTCCTGTGAGTCTACATTTCGGCCCGTACACTTCTTCCCCAACTTCTTCCATCTTGGATCCGTCCGTATACCAGACCAGCGAGCCACCTTCCAGTTGTAATATATTTTCTTTTATAGCTTGGCGGGTATATTAAATTAAAAAAAAAACATTTTTTTATTAAATAATAAAATGTATTTTAAACCATAAAAACTGTAAATAAATGCAATAAATTAACCTAAATAAAAGTAGAGTAAAAAAACTCTAAATTTTCATGAGTTGAAGTATTTTTACCTTCTAAAATAAAGGGTCATGTGGTTTCTACAAATATAGGGATCTTTTTAGAATTGAAGGGTCCGATGGACGAAGGAGGTAACTAACAAAATATATTTTTTTTAAAATGCGCATCAAAGTTTATTTTTAAGAGCTCTTTTGCTATTTTGTTTTTAATATTTTAAATAATATTTTTAAATATACTATCAACAAAGTCATTATTTAACTTGCATATAATTTAAATTTTTTGTTGGGTACCTCAAATATTGAAAAAATGTCAGTTACTCCCCGTATTCATCGGACTCTTCAATTACATTATTGTAGCACTTACGAAGATGTTTTGATGTAAACTTCTCAGCGGCCTCTGCGACCAATAAACAACCTACAAAAACTGCGAAAAATCTTAAACACGCCATTATAGATTTTTTTCAACACTCTCGATTACGCCGACAAACAAATACTTAAACATTTATTTATTCGTTTTTTAATTTTATATCAAGTCTAAAGTATCAAAATTTTTATTATTATTAATTACTTCCGTGGCCGGACTAAGGCAATCTGGTGCCCGGAGCGAAAATCTAAATTATTTTTCTTAAATATTCAAAATAATAACAGCACAAAACTTTTTCTTTGTATCTTTTTTTAATTGATGACATGTTATGGAAATATATATTTTAGTCAAGTTAAAGCATCTGAGTTTATAATTGTTAATTAATTTGAAGATAAAATTTTATAAAAACATGCAACTTTTTGCTAAACAACTTAATTTAAAATAAAACAGATCAAGCGCATCCTTTTTTCTCTTGATACCAAATATTTTTCTGGGCTTGATGGGACACCAGCAATTGTCTTAACAAAATTTGCTCCTGAACTTTAACTTACCAGAACCCACTTCTTTGGAATTTCTTATTACAATATCCTTCTAACGAATAACTAGTATGCACGCACCCTCCCTAACAAAAATCATTATATCATTATTTTGTTATAATTTTGTTTATTGTCTAGAAATTTGTGTTTATTAAATCCAATCTTGTAAATCTTTCCAAATACAAATCCACCGGCAAAATTAAAACGCGAGAAAAATATGGAAAATAAAATGGGTGCTTTATTTTCCACTGCAAGGAGTCATTCACTATCATTTTTAAAAATCCTGGAATAAATAGCCGGGAATGGTATGTTACTACACTTTTTTTTTCAAGTATCTTAGAACGTTTGGAAATACTCTTCTAAAACGGGCAAGCAAGGAATCTTTTTACATTATAATAAAGTATTCTGCTGCAAGGTCGTGCCACTTTTTAAAAAGTAGGGAGGGAACATAAGCTTTTAAAACGTCCTCCCTCCACTCGGGATTTGACTCCCTGTGACTTCTTTTTGTTTTGCGGACCAAGAAAAAACTCGGAGTCGCACATTTTTGACCTTACAAGAAGCTGTGTCAGAGTGTGCTACTGAGTTGAAAGTTATTCTAAAGGAGATATACAATGAGGTATTTTCAGTAAATAAATACAATTAATAAATTAATCACAGTCTTTATTAAACCCGGCTCTGTATATCTATCGATTAAAAAATATCTGGTTTTGCAACTCATGAGTAATAATTAAATTACAGTCCAACTGTAGAAGCAGAATGGCGAGAGTTGTAATTAAATTTTAATAAATCCGTAAAAGGTTTTAGTTACGCAGGACAAAAACTATTTTTTGATCTCTGAAATACCAAAATCTCACTTTAAAACATAAAAACATAATGATATGGTTAAAATGTTTTCAACGCAAAGTTGTTTTCAAAAAAGATTTGCCTTAATAAAGTAATTCTTTTTGATAAATAATTATTTTTGTGTACCTCTAATCTTCTTATTTTCACCTATAAAGGATAAGCCGCTGCCAATCATGTTTGTTCTGATATTTTTTATCTTTCAACAGTTGCTGTTGTTTATCATAATACGTCAGAAATAACATTTAAAGTTAAACGTCTGGAGATCAATTCTCCAGTTCAAGCTAAAAATGTCGCAAATAAGTTTCCATTACCCGTGTTATGCGAGTCCTACGGCCGAGTGATGATTGCGTTGTTAAATTTAGCAATAGACTTAGCAATTGTTAAAAGTTAACAACGGTTTAGAATGTTTAACAAAATGTCAGATTTTGACAGGTTGCCTTCTAAAATCGTTGAATAACACTGACAATGACGTTTTGTTAAACATTCTAAACCGTTGTTAACTTTTAACAATTGCTAAGTCCATTGCTAAATTTAACAACGCGATCCTCACTGTCCGTTTATCTCATATATTATTAAAATATAATTAAATGTTTGGGTCATGTCAGCCTTAAGTTTAGGGACTGTGTTAGTGACCATAGGTTCGACTTCAGTATTAAATATTTTGTTAAGGCAATGGACCAATAATAATCAGTCAAACGTCCTGACTTCTTAAGTGATTTTGGAGGTGTTGGGGGAGGGTTATCGGGTTTCGTGTCCATTGAGACTTTTAATCAGCATGTTAAGAACTATCATTATGAAAATATTTTAAAAAAATTGGCCGGAATCCATTTCTTAGAAGGATTGCGCGGGGTACTCTGCCATAATTTTAAAATTTTTAAATTATCTGTAGAAAGCTTTCTTCTAGATAATTTTTGATCAAAATGTTACTTTCTAAAGTGGAAAAAAATAAATGCACCATAACAACTTAAAAAATCCCACTTTTTATTTTTAGTTTTTCTGAGGTAGTTATAGTATTTGTTACACAAAAAAGAACAAAATAGAAGTATTTTTACCTATAATCTCCTAAATGCTTAAATTATTTCCAGAAGTATTCTAAAGAAACGCTATTTTTTTTAATTTTTCGAGTAGCAGACAAGGGAAAATTTTCTAGAAAAATACGCAAATAAGAAAAAAATTCTGAACATTAATTCAAGGACTCGGGTGATTCGGTAAGAAAATTTTACAGCTAAAATTTATTTAAAAACGAATAATAAAAAAATCTGAGATAAGCTGTCAGAACAGAAAATTTCACTAGGCAGGAGAAGAAAAAAATTTGGTTGGTTGGTTTGGCTATGGTTAACCGGTAAAATACAATTGTCTTATTGGCTTAAAGAACCAGGTGTAAAATTTTCAATAAGTTTAACGGAAATATGATTAATTAACAAATATTTTTAAGTGCGGCAATACAAAGGAGTTAAATTTTACTTGAATGAGGAAAAAAATTGTTGCAGATAACTTTTCTTCTTCTTCAAGTGCCATATCAGGTTTCCCCGACGTCGGCAATTACTTGGGCAAGTCTTTCTCGATTATGCGCCAATCGGAATAGTTCCTCTGGGCTGCGTATGCCGGTCCATTTACGAAAGTTCCTCAGCCAGGAAGTCTGCTTCCTTCCTACTCCTCAACGTCCTTCCACTTTTCCCATCAGCTGTAGATTTCTGTAGCGCCCTCTTCTGAGGATATGTCCAAAATATGAGATTTTCCTGCACTTAACTGTATTCAGTAGCATACATGTTGCTTCGGCCCTGTTAAGCACCATTTCGTTAGTCTGCATAGCTGTCCAGGGTATTCTCAGCATTCGCCGGTGTAACCACATGTCGAATGCTTCTAACCGATTAACTGTAGCTGCTTTAATTGTCCAGATCTCTGCCCTGTACAGCAAACTAACCATATGTATGATTTTACCATTCTCTGCCGTAATTTTAGATTCAGATTATCATTGCAGAATAGTGGTTTTATTTTTTAGAATGTTGTTTGGGCGGTCTCTATTCTACATATTATTTCTTTATCTGGATTAAGATGCTCGGTACTTAAACTGAGTTACTCCGTCTATATTTTTGGTATCAATCTGTAGTGCAACATCAAAATGTGGTTGTCGACTGAAGACCATAAATTTTCTCTCGTTGATATTCATGTTGAGCCCCATTTTTTGTTCTTCGGCATTTACAGTTTAATGGATGTTGCAGGTCTTCCAGTTTATCACTCAGGATGACAGTGTCGTCGGCATATCGTATCGTATTTATATTTTCTCCATTTCTGTATTCTTGTACTCCCATTTCTAGTTCTTGTGTGGCCTGTTTAAAGATTTTGTCTCAATATATGTTAAAGAGTAGTGGTAACTTCTCTACATAAAATAAAACAGCTTGTTTTATTTTCTGACTAAATAGCTTGTTAGGCCTTTTTAACATTAATAAAATCCTTTTATGCACCCCCCTAATAAAGCTTTTATATAATTTTCCTGCATCCTTCTTTAACTCAATCCATTTATAAACAGCGTCTTTAACGAAAATAAATAATGCCCTACTAAGGTTGACAGAGATGGGATTTATCGAACTAAATCCGAACCCACATTACGTGTCTGCAGTATCCTGAGGGACTCTCAGTAGGATAGAATGTTAGTTTAAGGAGTATAGAATTAGAAATGTGACAGACAGCTGCAAATATTTCGTAAGCTGGGTAAAAAGACACTTCCCGAACTAAGTCGGCTTTTTGAGATTTTCGCTTTTTTTTTTCTTTAGTATTAGAGATGTTTCAAATATTCTTTCTTTTTAGAATTTTTAAACTTTATTTTATTTATTTATTTTTATTTTAAGACACTGTACAAAGGCTCTAAGTAGTGATGAGCAAAGCAAGACCAAGACCAAGACCGGGCTAGTCTTGGTCTTGGTCTTGGTTTTGCAAGTCTGGTCTTGGTCTTGGTCTTACAAACCCAAAGAAGGTCTTGGTCTTGGTCTTGTCTTGCTGCAAGAGTCTTGCTGCTCTTGCTTTTTGGTAGTAATAATTTAAACTAAGCAATCTTAAATAAAATATATATTTTTTAAGACATACAAGTAAATAAAGTCTCCCTTTATTTTTGCTTTAAAATATTCAAATATACCAATTTTAATTTTACATGTACATTTAAATTATTTGATTTAAAAGGATATTTTAAATGTAGGGGTTTATTTATTTATAGCGCTTCATTTTAGTGATAGGAAATATTTAAATTTTCTTTGAAGAAACAAATAAAATTAAAGCAAATACAAAACTGAGTACTCTGAGGGCAGAAAAAAAACTTTTAATTTCAACCAGATGTGAAATGATTCTGATATGTAAACATTGGTTTCTGATTAAAAAAAAAGTTATTTAGGAAGCTTTTCAGTTCAAATAAACTTTTTATGTTCAAATTAGTCAAACATTTGCCGTACAAAGTTTGTACAAATACTTTATAAACATTCTGCATATACAAGGTGGCTCGATAGTGCGACAAAGCTCAATATCTCCGAAACCGTTCATAATGGTAAAAAACTGAATATACAAAAATTATAGAAAAAGGGCGTATAATGTAAAATTATTTTCTATTTCGGAATTTTCCGAAAAATCCACTTCCACTCAAGAAAACTTGTTTTGACTTTTCCGTCTAAACCGGAAGTTAAATTTAAAATCCATTTATATAAAAAGTATTCCTATATGACATGACAGATATGTTTTTTTATTAAACCATCACTTTTACATTTATATCTTAGTTTAAAGGAGCAATCTAATGATACCACTTCTTACAGTGTGGCACAAAAATAATGTATTTCTGGATTTTGGAAATTTTTTATCCACCCTGTAAGTGGCATCACTAGATAGCTAATTAAAAAATACATTAAAAAGAGGTAATTAATTTTCAGCTTTTATAACTTTTATACTCCTAGTTTTTCTCTGTCGTAAACGGTTTTGGAGATATCGAGCTTTGTCGGACCATTGAGTCACAATCTTATTATTTTTGAAACATGTTACTGAATCTACTAGTTATCGTTGTTAGAGAATTTTATAAAAGAACGAAGTGATCGATTTATTATTTTATTAAAAAAAACCTGTTACTAATAAAATAATCGCCTTTTTAGGCAGTTCTCGACACATTTTTTGTCATGTCTGTATGAAATACCTCTGTATATTCAATATGAAAATTGAATATTATAATTAAAAAAAAAGTGACAAAAGTGCTAGAGTCTTGCAGGTCGGTCTTGGTCTTGCGTAGTCTTGCACTCCTCGATCTTGGTCTTCGTCTTGGTCTTGGTCTTGCAAGCGAAAAGGCGGTCTTGGTCTTGGTCTTGGTCTTGGTCTTGGTCTTGGTCTTGGTCTTGGTCTTGGTCTTGGTCTTGGTCTTGGTCTTGCTGCAAGACCAAGACCGCAAGACCAAGACCGGTCTCGCTCATCACTAGCTCTAAGTCTAACGTGGGTTTCTTAAAGGCAGTTTATCAACCTTTTAATGAATGTAGATTGATTGGGACTTAATCTTCCAGGTTGTTATAATCTCTCCCGAAACTACATGATATAAATGGCACAATTAAAAAAAAAGACTTTAATGCAGTGGCGGCAAAAAAACGACAGAAGGGCTTATAAAAATAGGCGAATCTGCATAATGACAGACAACCAGGCATCACTAGAGGCACTAGCAGACCCCAAGGTAACGTCCAAGCTGACATGGGAATGCCAAAAAAAACTGGAGGTCCTGGGAGAACGCAACAGGGTAACTCTCCTGTGGGCACCGTGACATTCCGGAATAAAAGGCAACGAAAAAGCGGATGAGCTAGCGAGACAGGGATCATCCACACCATACTTTGGACCAGAACTTGCCATTGGAATAACTAAAACAAACACAAGAAATACTAGTCTAGCGTCAGTAGAATAAGACATGGAAAATGCTTTATAAGGGACCTATCCAAAAGAACGAAGGAAGAACTACTCAGACAAAGTAGAAAAAGACTTTGCATAACAGTAGAGCTGCTAGATTAGATTAGATTAAATTATTTGAGCGGAGATCGCAAAAATAACCTCCACCACTGCAACCTTGCCAGATTTATTGTGGTTTCTCCTATCGTTTTTTAGAGTACCTTGTTCAGGACCGTCTTCTTGACTAGACTCCATAGTCTTGACACTGGCCACTCCATATATCTTGCCGGTTTTGGTTTTTCCTCACCAAGCCTAGTAAACCTAAGCCTACATAGTGCTTCACAGTGGCACCACACATGTACGGCTGGTTCTTCAGCCTCCTGGCAGAACCTACACAGCTTCCTATGCAGCTATCCTCCACCAAGCCTATTCTTTCCAGGTGCTTGTTGAGTTTGCAATGTCCTGTTAGTTGACCTACCGGCTAACAGGCACGATAACCTAAGAGGAAACCTACACAAGGTAGGCTTATACAATGGGGATCCAAGTTGCAAAATGTTTAATGAGGGAGAAGAATCAGCTACCACATCCTGTGCGAATGTAAAGCGTTGAATCATAAAAGACAGGCATTATTTGGGCAACTGAAAATGGGCCCACAGAAATAGATCACCCAACCAGTCTCGGGGTTAAACAGACTTGTAGAAGGAACAAGACTAGTGGGAGGATTGATATAAAAAAGGGAGATGAGGCATTAAATGTATTCCCTTTTCAACAGCCTGTATAGATATACTCTGTATGTATCCCAAATCAAACCTTTCTTCAAATACTACTTCCAAGTACAGGGAATCGCCTTCAACTCTTATCGCATTTTTGATTCAATCTAAAAAACACTTAATCGCCTTTTTGATGATCCTGCTTGTACAGAAAAATTTTGCTCTCTTGCCCACCGAGGAGCTGTAAGGGATCTGTCAATTTGTTGCGGATATTTTTACAGAGTTGTTTTAATGAATTGGCTAGTATAATTCTGTAGCAGCCCCTAGGTTGGTAGGTTTGAAGTGAGTGGACTTTTTACGCCCTCCAATGCGACCGCTTGGTGTATTGTGGCTTACACCTTTTTATATGTCTCCTAATAGAATCAGACTTCTAGAGAGAGTTCTTACATCTCCTCTTACTCGTGTCGCTACCGGACACGAGCACAATATGTGTTCTGATGTGTTCTGGTGTCCCTGTCTCCTGTAGAGTATGACGAGCAGACGATTAGATCCGTCTAGTGACGTGGGTAGCTACCAGGTCCTTGTTACAAGAACCAGATATTCCTTCTGAGGGCATCTCCGGCGTTACCCTATGAAAACGGTCCTATCCGCTTTCTGTTTAAAGCCAGGGAACCCTTTTCCCTATAAAGGCGGTTCTGTCCGCCTTCTGTTTGGATTCAGGGATCCCTTTCTAAGCACCTGTTTGTTCGGGATGGATTAGCCCTTCGCCGTGAAACAGGCGCCGGTGACTTCAGGAGCACCTTTCGAAACGGATTCACCCGTTTCGGTCGGCGCATCTTTGTCTGCTTGTGACCTTGGGTGGCACCTCTCGAAACGGATTTATCCGTTTCGGTCAGCGCACCTTTGTCACTTTTTTTCTATGAAAGCGGTTCTGTCCGCTTTCTGTTTGGAGCTAGGGAAGTAATAGTCCACCACGGCAGATGTCATTCACTCATCAGCACGGTATGCTAACACCTTGACTTAAGCTTTGTGTTCATCTTAGCTTCGGATCCCGTTCCATACGCTAGCCAAAAGAGTTGCCGATAACCACCAACTCTAGCGCATGTTCCAAAAGATCCTACTGGGCCCAACCACGACAACGACGTGTGAACACAGTGGTGGGTAGCAGCTCCTAACAGAACAATATTGAGTGCTTCTCTCATGTACTTGTTTAAAGTCCTTTTAGTCAGACCCCGAACTTCTCACTTTATTTGTTTCTTTAGTCCTAGAGCGTCTGTACTGTGGTACCTGCCTCCCCTATTAATAATCTCTTCCTTTTTTAAAACACCCACACTAGTACTTAGTGCTTTAACCTTCGTGGACTATCCCAAGAAAAAAAAATCCTGGATTCTTTTTACTTTCAGTACATTTTTAATTTTGTTGATTTCGTTTCTGCTTTAGCTCATAATTTCTTTGTTCCAAACACTTAACTGAGATGTAACCGTCAGATAAACCCCATTTAGTAAAATCCTTTGTCAGAAAAACAAGGGCAAAAAGTAAACAAAAGCAGAAGTTAGGAACAATGCCCGCGGGGCATTCATTTCGAGTAACAGTATATCCTACAAAAATTGCAATATCATTTCGTTTAAAACTGAATACTTTATTCAAATTTTATTTATACACGGTTTTATACTTGTATTATATTTAGGCAATGACTTTCTTGGTGCTTTGCAGAGTGTATATTAACCCTGTTGTAAATAAAGATAAAAGATTGGGTTATATTTTTAATGATAGTTGTAAAAAGGAAATTTTAACTTGGTGTCGCGGTAGGAACCGGGTAGCTTATTGGCATTGTCTCTTAGGCACGACGCAACCTTAGAAAAATGTATGTCGGATCACGGAAAACAATGTTCCAACGATTTGTCCATAAAAAGGTGGACATTTTCTCATGCATTAGAAAATCACGTGTTAAATATTAAAGCATCTGAATAGACTTTGTAATGGTTAAAAACATTTTGGTGCGCAGGCCCCAACTTCCGCCATGTTTTTCGGCCACTTTATTTACAAATGTCTGAGCAGTGCATATGTTTATAAAAAATTAGAAATAAAATAAATAAATGGTACACATACAGACAGGGGCACCCTACTAGGTATATAGCAATGGACCGGACGAATTTGCGATTACCCTCTAAGCACTGCAGCCGAGGTTCGCGCGACCAACCGGCGCGCTTTCGTTCAATCATCAGTAACTTTGTAACCACGGACATGTACTGCCGTATTTCATGTTTTTCATAAATATTTACGCATGTAGGAGATAAAATTCGCTTTTGCTTATCAGAGTTTTTTTGAATCAAAACAATAATAAAATTATTGTTTCGATTCTAAGGAAAGAAACATGTTTTTCTAAAAATCCCAACTAAAAACTAAAAAAATAATTCTACATAAAAAAATTAAGTAAAACAAAAAAAATCTAAATAAATTAATTAATGAAGCAAGTATTCAAACAATCCACGCCTTCCGCTAAACAATGTCCTAAGATCATAAAAACTTCTTCGAACATTGTTTAACATCACAGGTGTAATTGTTTGAAAACATTGTGAATTTTTACACGCAATTCATCAAGATTCATAGTGCGATCATCCCGAAAACCATAAATTTTGGATTTTGCATAACCCCAAAGAAAATAATCGTTAGAGCCAGATCAGGAGAGTGAGCGGGCCACGGTATTGTAGCTCTAATCCAGCAATAAGACGGTTTGGAAAAGTATTATTTAAATTATCCAAAACCAAACGTGTATTATGTGCTGGACAGCCATCTTGTTAAACCAACTTCATTAAATCGAGGACCTGCCAATCGTCTAATTTCTGGAACTATTTGCTGTTGCAAAAATCAAATATTTTTGACCAGTTAGTTGCCATCAATGAAATATGGCCCAATAACATGTTTCCCATAAATACCGCTCCAGACATTTACCTTTTGAGGACGCTGAGTTCTAAGTTCTAAATACCTATGTAAATTTTCCTGAGACCAATAACGGGTGTGAGTGGGATTATGCCTACCATGAAGTGGAAATGTGGAGTCATCAGTACAGACAATGTTTCGAATAAAAACTTCATTTTCATTTGCCTTATTCATCATGTTTTCACAAAACTCCATTCTCCTGATATTGTCCTCAGGATAAATTTCTTTGGTTTTTTAAACTTTGTATGAACGATACTTATTTGTTTTAAATATTCTCCTCACCGTTCTTGTACTTAAATCAACCTCATCCGCAAGCGCGCGTGTTGACAAAGTTGGATTTTCATTAATTAATGCCAACAAATTAATTTCTTTCGCTTCCCGTTCCTAATTAACTTTTTGGACGTTTTGTATTTTATGGTTTCTGGGAGAAACGCACCGTATTTTTGGAAATTATTTATAATTCTTGAAATAGTAGTAATTGCAGGTGTGGCCTATTAGGATTATTCTAGAAAATATATTTTTACCCCATAATACCACTGAACAATTTAACTTTTTCTCAATTTGATAAATATTAATTTTAGGTTTTAAATGATAAGGATTTTTCAAAAACACACGTGTTCTTACCTTAAATTCGCCAGGCGAAATAATTGTTATACATTTATAATTCCCAACAAACTGAAAATTGTGTTACTTTGTTGTTTCTTACTGAACAAAAAGAATGCATACACAAATAGCGGACGATTGCAAATTCGTCCGGTCCATTGCTATATACCTAGTAGAGTGCCCCTGTCTGTATTTTAATTAAAATATGTAACGTTATCTAAAAGGGAAAAGGGGGCTAAAAACGTTGTTGTTATGGAGTATGCCGCAGTGATACCGTAGTAAATCCTTAAAGGAAAATTTTTACTATTTTTAATAGTTCTCCAAAGCCTTATTTTAATATCGCCGAAAGCTCATTAAAATAATAGCGAAAGACTAAATTTTTTCCAAATTGCAATTTTTGTGAAGCGGTAGTGACAGGTGATGTCGATTCAAGGAATTGATATATATATATATATATATATATATATATATATATATATATATATATATATATATATATATATATATATATATATATATATATTATCTATTTGTTCACTTCATTTTGAAGGGGAATGTGCTCCAAAAACCGAATATCCAGACCCCATCACTTGTGTAAAATTCAGGGCCGCTTGGCTGTCTGAGTAAATGGCGATGTTTTTTCCTTTACTCCTTTTTCCTTAGTCAGCACGGCACAATGCATTATTGCTGCGATTTCCGCTTGGAAAACCGTGGCGTGCTGACCAAGACTTAAGGTTACCTTTTCTCTAAGCTTGTCTCCATAGATGCCAGCTCCTACTCCCTTGTTGGTCTTGGAGCCATCTGTATACCAGATATGATCGGCTTTGATTGGAGGGCCTTCTTTCCAGTCCTCCCTATCTGGTATAACAATTCGAAAGTGTCTGTTGAAGATGAAACGAGGGGTTGACCTGTCCGAGGGCATCTCAAACAATGAGCTGACCTCTTGGTCCCCATTTATTTCCCATCTTGAGATCCTTTGTGTCCTATAATTGGACTTTGAC
The DNA here is from genome assembly GCA_019359885.1 of Listronotus oregonensis. Lineage (NCBI taxonomy): Eukaryota > Metazoa > Arthropoda > Insecta > Coleoptera > Curculionidae > Listronotus > Listronotus oregonensis. The sequence goes on along the minus strand of JAHBCN010010809.1, from coordinate 2,030 downwards.
CTCGTTTGAGTCTATAGAGTGGAGTGGCGGCAGGTTTAGCAGCACTTCCAGGGATAAGGTTGGGGTTGTTCTCATAGCTCCCGTGATGCATACGCATGCTAGCCTTTGCACACTTTGAAGTTGTCTGGTTGCTACAGTCTGCGTGACCCTTGCCCCCCAGGCAACTGAGCCGTAGGTTATCATAGGTCTTATTACCATTTTATACAACCACAGGTTTATCTTTGGGTTAAGTCCCCAGCTTTTTCCACAAAGCCTGCGACATCTTCCGAGGGCGATTTTTGCCTTCTGAACAACTTTGTTGAGGTGTGGTCCCCAGTTCATCTTTTGGTCAAAAATGACTCCTAGATACTTGACCTCTTTTGAGAAGGGGATTTCCACTCTATTGAGCTTTGGACATCTGAGTGCCCTTAGTGCTCTTTTCTTTGTGAAGGGAACGATAACGGTCTTTTGTAGATTAACCGACAGGCCTTCTTCACTGCACCAGTCGTCTACGATGTTCAGTGCGTTTTGCATTCTTTCTGAAGCAACGTCCAAGTGCTTGCTTCTAACTACGATGACAATGTCGTCTGCGTAGCCGAGGCAGTGGAACCTCTCTTTGGCCAATTTTGCCAGAACGTCGTCGATTAGGATCGCCCAGTATAATGGTGATAGAACACCTCCTTGTGGGCAGCTCCTTTCCACCTTAGCCTCCATGGTGTCCTCGCCCAAGGTGGATCTAATGACCCTGTTTCTTAGGCTGGCATTGTTAACCAAAATCCACCTTAGGCAAAATGGTGTGCATAAATTCGCCCGCAAAAGAATGTCCACCGGGTGTCAGATTTGAAACTTTAACTTTTTTATTTTTCAACACTCGAAATAAATAAAAGTATCATTTTATTAAGTTAAATTTGTAAGTTTTGAATGTGTAAACAGACTTTAATAATCTTCTAAAATATACAAGATACGACAAAAAGTATGATCTTTTTCAATGGGCATCCTGTTTATTATATTATATATAGAAATAAAAAAATCTTATTGCAGATTTGGATACTACAGAATTAACCCAGCAAATTAATATCTCTTTTGTACGAAAAAAAAAATGTAACTTTATATCTTGACACCCGATACAGTGTCATCCAATTACAGATGTCAAAAAAGAACTAAAACTACTTACCAGGAATTAAAAATGGTACACTAAGAAAAAACTAAGAGTTACAAATATGTCAACGTTTTGGTGGCAAGTCTACCACTGTTTTCAAGACAGAATAATCCGAAAAAGTTGCTCAAACTTAAACTAGATTTAAAATTTTAATTACCTAAATTTTGTTTTAAATATTTAAGAAATTCTAAGAGATGTTTTATAAATTTGTGACGAAATGCCACAAATGACATACAGGGTGTTTAAAAATTTAGTACAAATATTTTAAGAGCGTATTTTTAAGATCAAAATAAAACTTTTTTTCCATAAATATATGTCATAAAATAAACCTCTTTGAGCCACAGCCATCGTAAGTTGCGTAAAAAACGATTATTTTAAACTGTGGCTATAGTTTTGCATTAAATCTTACAAACATTTGCATGTTTTTTTTAGTTGAACTAATGTTAGAAATTTGCAATTTAATTAACAAAATAAAAAAATATTAAATACTTAATATACCAAAACACAAAAGGAAATTTTCTGTCAAAGTCTAGCGTTTAGTTATTACCATTATGTACTAAAAGTAGTAATACCTGCTAGATTTGGACAGAATATTGATTCCTTGTGTTTTGACATTTTAAGTATTTACTGTTTTTCGATTGTTAATTTTAGGATTTGTTAAGTTTTAATTTCAAGAAATGCAATACGGTTCTTGAGGTACCTGCTGAGAAGTCAGTCGCAAATAAGGGATTAATAGTGCTTGTTAAATGCAGAGAGGTCGCCAATGTTTGCTTAGCACCCGTGCCTTGAAGGTTCAAAAATTAGTGATGGGCATAATCGGATTATTTTAAGAATCGAATTATTGAATTATGAATGATTTTAATAATCGGATTAATTGATAATTCGAATTATA
>JAHBCN010010808.1:0-30835 GCA_019359885.1 Listronotus oregonensis | reverse complement strand
AAAAATAAATTTGTTATAACAGGGACAAGAAAACAAACGGCGTGCTCCTACGTCTGACTTTAAGCAAAGACAAAAACCGCCGAATAGAAAACAAATTGCTGACAAATCAAAGTACCTCTGTGCCGCTTACATGCAGCGTCGATACTAGCTGAGTAACGAGGGGTGACCATATTAGGAACAATGGCAATATTTAGCGCACCTACCTTATTTTTTTTATAGCCGATCACTATACCATCAAAAAACGTTATTTTATAGTATCTATTACAAAAAAAAAAACAAAATTAATTTTATTTATATTAAAAATTTGCGGGTTAAACTAGAAAATAGAAAAAGTTAACATTAAACACCTGAGATGCCAAAACAAAAAAAAAATCTTCATTTTCTGGGCTAAAGATTTCACATTATCAAACTATTTTAAATAAGTGGAAAAAATGTAAGATAAACCGATTAGGATTATATTATATCGCTAAACTATCACAGAATATTGGCTTTTTTGTGTTTGGAATATAAGGTATTTATTGTTATTTTTTTCTATATATTTTCTAATTTATATCGCCAAATTAAACTAATTTTAGCCTTATTTAAAATAAATATTAAGTCTATTTTATTTAAACGAATCGGGAACATAGGACGCTTTTAGCAACCAACCAAAAAATAGTTTGCCCTTTAGAAAATGTTATGTCGCATTCCTCTGGTTTTAATTAAAATCATTGTCTTTTTTTCCGCATTCAGTCCTTGTTGAATGACTCTGTACATGTATTTTCCGGACACCCTTTACTACTACTTAAAAGAATATCTATTTTTTGGGTTTTATAGATAATTTTTATAAATATTTTATATGAAGAGGCCAAATAGTTAAAATTATTTAAAAGTTTCTTCACATTGTAAATAAACTTGAGAGACAATAAATTAAAAAAAAACAAGTTATGACATTAATTCTTATCCCAACATCACATTTTCATCACAAGTTTCTAAAATTATTCTAGATTTCATTTAACGATTTTCTATTACTCGCTTTAGTTTCAAATCCCATTAATATTTTAGGCAAATGAGTTTTTAATGACCTGTTTAAATTTGGCTCTAGAATACCGTTTTTCTGCATTTAAGTGGTTTTAATCTTTCAGAAAGTTTGGATTCTGTTCGTAATAAGGACAAAAGTAAGTCATTTTTTGTAATGATAATACTGCCTAATATTGTAATTCTAAATTGATTTAATTTAAAATTAAACTTAGCAGGCGCCTTTTGTTGGTTTTAGTGGTATAATCCTAATTAATTATAAGTAATAATAATTAATAATAATTTTCAATAAAAAATACATTAAACACTGGAGAAAAAAATGGAATACGTTAAATACTATCTAGTTTAAAGGTACAAAGAGTAGCATTTTTTACAGACATACATGTATACAGGGTGTCCGGAAATATTGGTAGAATAATTCCGGGAGTGATTCTACATTATAAATTATAAAAAAAGTTCATGTCAACATAGGTCCGCAAATGCGCCATAAGGTTGCTATGGCGATTTAAAAATGGCACCGAGATATAGGGGTTCTATTTTATATCGAACCGTCTTAGATGGTCATCTGTGTTTTTTCATATAAATTGCTTTTAAAAATAGGCCCTTTTAAATACTAAAAAAATTTTTTTATATATATATATATATATATATATATATATATATATATAAAATATATATATATATATATATATATATATATATATATATATATATATATATATATATATATTTTTTGACAACAAAAAAATACCCCCCCTTTATTTTCTTGAATGAAAACATATGGTTTTTTAATTTTGGGGATAATATATTATATTATAAGGGGGTTTTTTTGATATTATAACATGTGCCTTTCACCCGGTTTGAGGGAAAACCCCAATCAATTTTGTTTTAAATTCCCCCTTTAATATTTGTTTACGGATCACGATATAATATCTATTTTATTTTATCCCTTTTTCTTTTGTTTTTGGGGTTTAAAGATGCCCAAAAATACGGCAAATTATGCAGTTTTTTGGGAAAAAATAGATGTTATAAAAATTTATTATGTTTAATTTAATTCATTCTGAAGACCCTACAAAAAGGGGGGCATAATAAAAAATTTCCGGTTTTCCGGGGAAAGGAAAAATTTTTTTTTAAAAATGTTATAAAAAATTAAAAACACCCTGTATATTTTTAAAATTTGGGGTTTTGGGTCATTTTATATAAAACTGTTTTTCCCCTACCCATCTTTGTTTTTTTTTGGAAAAGGGGATTTTTAAAAGTTTAAACGACCGCACGATGCAGTTATAGGGGAAAACAGTTTTTTTTTTTTTAAAATAACAAAGATAGGTATGGCTTAAACAGTTTTTATAGGAAGACCCTAAATCCAAATTTTTAAAAATTGGGTTTTTTAAATTTTTTTAAAAATTTTAGAAAATTTTTTCCGTTCCGGAAAGGGTTATTTTTTTTTGACCACCAAAATAGAGTCTTTAAAAAGAATTAAATTGAGCATAATAAATTTTTATAACATTTATTTGTTTTCTCATAAAACTGCATAATGTGCGATCGTTTGGACATCTTCAATCGCCCTTTTCTAAAAAAAAAGATAGGATAGGATATAATCTAGATTTTATATTAGAAATGATCCGTAGAATCCAAATTCAGGAAAAATACAGGGTGTTTCATTAAAAAAATCAAAGTTGATGTCGTTTCCGGTTAAACTGAAAGCGATAGACACATATTATAATATCCAAAATCGGCATCTTATAATATAATAGGTCATCCTAAAATATATTTATTTGGTGGGAAATCTATGGGGATCTTGGAAACCACGATAGATAGAAAATCGGTTACATGAGGAAAGTTTTGGACAATTATGTTAGTAAGGTAATCCCGTTTACTACATGGTTTTATCTATTCAGGTTTTTAAGAAATTTTGAAAAAACCTGAAACATGCGTTTCCGAAAATCGGCCATATTTTTTTTATAAGTGAAAATTTTTTAAATCTGTAAAAACTTCTTCAGAGCAGAATTGCAGAATATAACCGAGTAGTCAATTTTTATTTTCTGCGTTTCGGGTTTTTAGAATCATCATCAACTTTATTTTTTTATATGGACACCATATTGGATTTTTACGCAGCCAAATAGTACTTTTTATTCTGATTTCAACAATGTATAACATGTTATAATTTAGGAGTTTTTTTTTATCTTTGTGACAACTCACGGAGGATTTGCATATACATATATACTATATATACTAGTCATATACATATACATATATATATACTCCTAAGTACCAGAGTACCGTGAGTGCCGGGTTTTCCGATGTTTAACCCCATCTTTTTTGCCCCATATAATTTAGGAGTTTATATCCTCATTTATTTCAAAAAAAAAATATTTTCTTAGTTGGCCTTGATTCCCGGGGAAAGTCTTTTTTTGTAAACAAAAAATATTAGTAACAAAAAGATAAGCTGAAACACATTTTACAGAAATGGGTTTTGAACATAGCTATAACGTTAATACCTGTTAAAAAAACTACACGTAACAAGTTAATTGAAAAACTAAAAACAAAAACAATGAAAAGTGGCTAAACTAATATTCCTACTAAAATGGAGATGTAAAATAACGACCTAAAATTCAAAATGTTGTCCATTTCTCTCAACATGATATTTTTTTAAATAGTCTTAACTACCCTATGAATGGTTGACTTAGGTATGTGGAATTTTCTATCAACATTCCTGGCTGAAGATGTTGGATTTTCGTTAAAATCTTGGTTAATTGCAGCATCTCGTTGTCGATTTTTTTCAAGGTACTTCTTAGGTCGTCATTTTTTAAAACTTCCGTATATAAGCAAATTTGTAACCAGTTTTCAAAAGTATGTTAGTTTAGGATGCTGCCTTTCAGGAAAATTGTCGAAATACGTTTGCGCAGCTATATTAACATTTCTGTTGCTTTGGAAATAACGTTGCAAAATATCAAGTTTTTCTTAAAATAATAAACCATTTTACAAAGTTGAAAACATTGTAATAACGTACCCGAGCTAACTTGATAATGACGCTAGATGATATTCGCCGGAATCAAGGCCAACTGAGAAAATATTTGTTTTTTGAAGTAGATGAGGTTACAAACTCCTAAATATGTTACACATTGTTGAAATCAGAATAAAAAGCACTATTTGGCTGCGAAAAAATCCAATATGGCGCCCATATGAAAAAATAAATGATGATTCTAAAAACCCGAAACGAAGAAAATAAAAATTGACTACTGGTCATATTCTACAAAAAGAGTTGCTTTGAAAAAGTTTTTACAGATTTAAAAAATTTTTACTTCTAAGAAAAATATGGCGATTTTCGAAAATGCATGTTTCAGGTTTTTTCAAAATTTCTTAAAAACCTGAATAGATAAAACCATGTAGTAAATGGTTTTATCTAACATAATTGTCCAAAACTTTTCCCATTTAACCGATTTTCTATCTATCGTGGTTTCCAAGATCCCCATACATTCCCCACCAATTTGGGACACACTTTATATATATATATATATATATATATATATATATATATATATATATATATATATATATATATATATATATATATATATATATATATATATATATATATATAATATATATATATATATATATATATATATATATATATATATATATATATATATATATATATATATATATATATATATATATATATATATATATATATATATATATATATATATATATATAAATACTTTTAAGAGTACATAAAAAATTCTTTTAAATTTTTACGAATTACTTCAGAAACACTCTGTATATTAAAATATGTTAGTATGTAAGCCTACGAATTTTATTTAATTTAAGAAATATGGGTTTAAGTATGCCATGTATTTTATCGTATCTGTAAATAAAAAGAAAAACACCCATTGACGTCCATTATTCACTTCCACTTATTTCCTTTTATATTTCACGGAGGAAAAACGTGACACGTGACTAATATTCCATTAAGTCATATAAAGGAAATGAGAAAAAAAACACATTTTCTATTTTAAGGAACTGAAAGTGACAATTCCAGATGCTTTGAGCTGTAAAAGATACAATTAAAGAAAATAAAATATTTTTCTAAAAGAAATATATTTCATAAACTTATTAAAAAGGATATCACGGACAAAAATTTTACCAAGTAATATTTGTGCCATTTTTAACAATAATATCTCATAATCCGTAGTATTTACTTTTTTTTCTATACCGATTAATGGGGCGAAGTTTATCATTCAATTCCCGTTTACAATTCACACTAAGTTGAATTAATTTTGGGTTTTTAGTTCTCTTTTTTTTTAATATTGAACTTTAAAGAATTGTTTTAACATACGCCCAAAAACAATTTAATATTCTCCCAAATAACCTTAAGGCTAACTTTGTCTGAATGTTACTGTGTTGTTAGAAAAGTATTTGTGTAAATTTTCTATTTATTTAAACACAAAACCTATTTGTTTACCTATTTGAGTACATATAATATTTCCAAGTTTTATCTTTCACTGTCAAAGGAGGAACAAAAAACGGAGGTGAACCACCCTCTTGGATCACCCGGTATAAAAACACAACATTTTACGAATGAAAATGATATCAACATATGTTTGATAATAATCACAGAATAAACTGAAATGCTTCTAGTTTTTTAGCAAAAAAAACTTTTTTAAAAAAATGTAAAATAATTGCTGGTATGCCATCCAGTCGATAGAATTGCTTGACATTAAAAAAGAAGATACGCTCGATCTGCAAGAAGCAAGTACCAGAGAGGCAAATTGTTAAGCAAAAAGTTTGGCTTTTTTTTAGGGGTAAAAATTTTATCTTTAAAAGTTAGAAATTAGTACAACAGTTTTGATTCATGTTTTTGGCAAATAACCAAAAATTTGCGGTTTTCGAGAATGAGATTTTGAATAATCTTTTCATGAGAGCAGATTTTTAAGACTCCAAATGCAGTCAAAGGCGAAACGTCGGAAAAACTTACATTTTGTCGAGATCCAAACCCATTAGAATTTAATATAAGTTTTTTTGCCTGGGAGCCGTCTTAATTTACTATCAGAGGCAGCGCAGCCTCCTACGCTTTTTGTGCCTAATCTCCCATTTTCCTTTATGTCAATTCTCCCATTAGTCTTGTTCCTTTTACAAGTGTATATAACCCCGAGATTGGTTGGTCAATATATTCCTGTGGGCTCATTTTCGGTTGCCCAAATAATGGTGATCTTTTGTGATTAAACGCTTCATATTCAAAGAGGATATAATATGGTAGGCTGTTTCTTTCCCCTCATCGCACATTCTGCAACTTGGGTCCCCATTGTATGAGCATATCTTGTGTAGGTGTCCTTTTAGGCTATCATGCCCTGTTAGCAGCCCTACTGTTATGTGAAATCTTTTCCTACTTTGTCTGAGTAGTTCTTCCTTCGTTTTATTGGATGAAGCCTTTTCCATGTCTTATTCTACTGGGGCTGAACCACTATTCCTAGTGTTTTTTTCGGATCCATTTCCTAGTTTGCATTCGTGCTGTGGTTTTGGTCACTCCAAGGGCAGCTTCTGGTCCAAAATATGGTGTGGAAGATCCCTGTCTCGCTAGCTTATCCGCTTTTTTGTTGCCTTTTACTCCTGAATATCCTCGCACCCACAGAAGAGTAACCTTGTTGCGTTCTCCCAGGACTTTCAGTTATTTTTGGCATTCCCATGTCTGCTTGGACGTTACCTTAGGGTTTACGAGTGCCCCTAGTGACACCTGGCTGTCTGTTATTATGCAGATCCGCTTATTTTTATGAGCCCTCCTGTGATTTTCTTTTGCACAGTGCAGTAAAGCATATATTTTGGTTTGAAATACAGAGCAGTGTGTTCCTAGTGGAATGGAGAATTGAGAGTTCCTCATTTCACTGTACATGTCCGCTCCAGTTCTCTGCTCGGTTTTGGAACCATTCCTATGCCAGATGATGTCTCCAACCATGCTGGTGACATCGGGTTGTTGCCACTCACTACGAACTGGAATTTTTGACTTGAAGTTTTTGTTAAATAAGTATTGGGGAAGCATCTGGTTGGTTCTCACGTTCAGGATGTTGTCGCCAACGTGACTTTTTATGTGGTTATGTCTCAAACTAGAGTAGACACCAGTTGGTTTTTCTATCACTATCTATATAAGTTTAGAAAAAAATGGATTAGACATCAATTTAAAGAAAAAAATTAAATCACATGTTAGATAGTAGTTAAAAATAACATTTAACGTTTAAATCCCATTTTAAAAGTCTTCTAAGTAATTAAGTTAATTAAGTGAATGTATTAATGCAAATATACTGTAAAATATCAGGGCATTTTTAGTTAAAGCTAGATAATAGTTTGTGACCTCTAATTCCAGCTCATTCTGGGCCATTAAAATGATCGATACAAACGTTACGAAAATAAACAATGTGGACAGGACCGGTGTCTAAAAATACAATTGGGCAACGCAATGTGCTTAATCGAACATCTCGCCGCATTTGCTAGACCCACGAACCGTTGAAAACACATTTGGCAACCATCATATATTTTCAGTGCCTGGAACCAAAAAAAAAAAAAAATCCAAAACAAATATGCAAACACGTTTTGATATTCTTACTGTAAATTTAACAATTTAATTACCACGGTAAGTGCATCTTAATATGTGTGTTAGAGCTGTGTTACACATACGAGAATTACTGTATAAGGTGAGTGGACCATGAAAAGCCATCATAATCAAATAAACACTTATTATTCTTTTATTTACTGGATAAATAAAACAAACAAATTATAAAGAAACACTTTGTTTTATAATGTAGCTTATAAAATATTATTTTTATTGCGAAGTTAATCATTATTTATTAAATTTAAGTTTTACTAAACTTTTTTAAACGGCCTTGGAAGGAACAAGGCTCCAAACAAGGCCGTTCTAATTAATCAGTCATTTAACTTAAAACTAACGTTGTGACATTTAAAATATCTAGTTTTACTTAAACTAGATAAAAAAGACTTGCATTAATATCAAACATTACTTTTTAACAATAACATATTTACTTAAAAAATACTCAACAAACGAAATAATTTTATTGAGTATTATAGCAAATAATTCTTTAATGGCTTTTATGACGAAATAATAAAAATATTAAATCGACTAAAATGGCCTTTTTATGAATCCGTGTTTTCTAAGGCCAAAATGTTCCTAAGAAGGTCAAACAATAAAAATATTATCTATGACAATTTTCTTATTCAAAAAAACATTTAGATACATGTAATTATTGAGAGCATGATTACAAGTAATATTATAAAGAACTTATACATTGTTTTACTTTTCTTGATATGTATTTATGACTAAATACTAAATTTTGATATTTTTGGAAATTTTAGATGTTCGTTATAAGGCCATTGTGCCCTAACAAGCGAGGAGCCGGCCGCATTGACAACCGCCATGTGTGTGACCTTGAATTTAATCAGTGCTAGTGTAAGTAGAACGAATTTGTCATCGGATGGCAACAACTACGACTTTTTATTAATTGGCGTTGCAAAGAGCTTGTTCTTTCATGGTCCATCCACTTTATTTTATAATCTCTCTAGACCACGAATTATTTCTGGAAGTTCTTCCAAGGTGTGATTAAAAAAAAGGACACCCCGGAATAATATTGTAAATAAACTCCAAAAATTTATTTCACGATACATCAACAAAAGTAAAAAAGTATTAGTAAGTAAGAATAGTATTAACAATGACAGTAAAACCTTAAATTAAAGGTAAGTAACTCCAACACAGAACCACTGCAGCAACAGCGACAGAACTGCAAGTTTATAAATCGTTACGACTGAAAGTTGAATGGAAACTGATTAATGTAGATCGAGATCAATTAAAGACCAATAATAAGGAGGTATTATTTAAGGCAGTTAATTAGGTAAGTATTTTTCGTAACCCTAAAAACAAGTAAAAGCAGTAAAACTGGTCTAACAACATTTTATCATCTTTGAATAACAAATTTTACTTAAAATTTTTCGTAAAAAGAGCATTGGTGCTCAAGGAGGAAGAAGTAATCGGCCTTTTTACTTTTTAAACTATTGCCCAGTTAGACTTGTTAATAATAAAAAAACGTGCTTTTCCTTTTTTTTTTTTGATTTCCGTAGGTACTTCAGAAACTTTTATTAACTTATAAAAATGTTTTCGTTTTTTTTTTAATATCTCAGCCGCATTAATTTTTTTTTGGTCTGCTTGCATCAAATTAAAGGTCTTCGAAGTGCGGATAAAGCACAAAAGTTTTTGGCGCGAAATTAATTTTTTTAAGCTTTAAAAATTGGTAATATTTTTTTAACAACGGCTATTAACCCATGTTATGATGAAAACAATATATGTGATGTGTCTTTAGTAGATCTAGCTTCATATTTTTCGATATTTTTTTAGAAATAACTTTTAATTTTTTTTAACCTTTCTAAAAAATAAAAGTTTTAAATAACTTCTGGATTGAGAAGATTTAGGATAAACTTAAAAAAAAAGTAATTAAAATATTACAAAAAAAAGTAGATGCAAAATTTAAAAAAATCATCTTTACCAGTTCATCTTAAATCTTTTTATTCCAAAAGTTATTTAGAATTTCTATTTTTCAGAAAAATAAAATATAATAATAAAATTGCTATTTATTTCTGAAAAAATATTGAAAAATAGCGAAAAAAATAGATTTTTAATTTTTTGACATCCTAAGATTCTTTTAAAAATTATAAAAAAATTCATGAAGCTAGATCTACTAAAGACACATCTCATACATTTTTTATCATAACGAGGTTCAATAGGTTTTCTTAAAAAAATATTAAACATTTTTAAATCCTGAATAAAAATTGTATTTTCGGCCCAAAGTTTTCGGGCCGAAAATTCATTTGTTAACATATAATTTTAAAAAAATTATTGAACTAAAACACAAGGCTTTTCGCAAATTTAAAACTTTAAATTCAATTGAAACTAGAAATTATTATATCCAAGTTAAAAGTTATGTAGCATTTGCTGTGAAAGCTGAGAAAAAAGCCTACTATTCTACGAAAATTAAAAGCTGTACAAAAAAAAACAGAAGCAAACAATACTGGGAGAAAATTTCCAGCTGGAAAATTACTAATAAAACACATAAGAAATTCCAAGTGAACTAAAGGGACCTAATTTAATCAATAATCATTTTTTGGCTAGTACACCACAAACAAATATAGATCGGGAACTGTTAAATGGTTTTCTCAGTACAACTGTTCCTTGGGAGCCATTTATACTAAGATTTGCTACAGAGGAACAAGTACTAACATATCTCAACAGCATTAAAAGTAATGCGGTTGGCGTTGATGGAATTTCTATAAAAATGCTTAAGGCTTGTATGCCTTACTGCCTTAAACCTCTAATTAATATAATTAATTTTTCTATTGAAACTGGTTCTGTACCTGATGTTTGGAAAATGGCTCTTGTCACACCTGTGCCTAAGGTGAATAATCCCTCGAGTTTTAATGAATTGAGACCAATCAGTATAACACCTGCACCATCAAAAATCTTAGAAAACTCGAGGAAAAACTACTCAGATGTCAGGCCACTGAATATTTGTCTGATAAGGGTATAATCCCTAAATTTCAATCAGGTTTTGTAGACTACTGTAGCGGTGCAACATCACTTTTAAAAATCACCAGTTGACTTTTGATCAGGGGCTATGCTGTCCTTCTGTCATGATAGATATGACCAAGGCTTTTGACAGTTTAAATATAGATTTATTACTAGTTAAATTGACCTATTATAAAATGAATGCTAATGGATGGTTTGACAGTTACCTGCACCATAGGCAGCAGACAGTCAGACTGGTGGCTGATGATGGGTTGGTGCGGTCTGATTGGAGGGTTATGGAGAGGGGTGTTCTTGGGCCACTTCTTTTTACGATTTTCGCTTCGGACCTTGTTGGCCATAATAAACATTGTAAATACCATATATATGCGGATGATTTGCAGATATATCTCCCCAGCTCGATACACAATCTTCCGGATAGCATAAATCTAATTAATACTGACTTAAACAATATCTCAAGCTGGGCATCTGCAAGTTTGCTGCTCATAAATCCTAGTAAAACACAAGCAATTCTGTACTCTCGAAAAGACATAAATGTTTCAGTTTTGCACATTAAACTGGATGGCGTTGACATACACTGGACTAATGAAGTGAGGAATCTTGGTTTGTATATGGATAGTAAGCTGACTTTTAACCCACATGTTAACAAGATTTGTCAGAGATCATATTATAAACTTAAATCATTGTATGAATTCAAGAGTCTGCTTCCCTGTAATATCAAAAAGTTGCTTACGGATAGCTTGGTACTTTCAATACCGGGCTATCTTGATGTTGTATATGGACCTTTCTTAACAAATTATAATAAATACAAAATCCAAAATGTGCAGAACTCTTGTGTTAGATATGTAAAAAGTTTAGAGCTATTTCACCACAATATGGCACAGAAGCGCTATGTTCATATGACTTGCCTTATACACAAAGTAATAACGCTAAAGAGCCACAATATCTTACTGAACTTATAACTTATAGGAGAGACACTCACCAAGTGAACATTCCCTTCGGAGATGCAATCTCTATACCGCATCACAGAGCAGAATTCTTTAAGTCATGTTTTCTATATCTTACACCTCAAATTTATAACTCATTGCCCCTTAGTTTTAAAAGCTCAAGTGTACCCATTTTTAAGTCTAAAATACGCAAACACGTGTCGGTGAATAGGTTATTGTTGTAGGCATCTATGTTTATTTATTGTTCTAGTTTTTGTATATTTCTAGTTTTGTTATGACTTTTTTTAGTTAATAAGTTTTTTGGTGGTTAGTAAAATACGCCTGGCGGTACTTTCCACCTTTGTATGTGACTCTGTCGATACAATAAAGATTATTTTATTTTTATTTTATTTTTTTTTTGAAAAAATGTACTTTATCCACGCTTCGAAGACCTCCAATGTGGCGCAAGCACAAAAAATCTTTTAATGCGGCTGAGATATTAAAAACAATTTTTTTTCATGATTCAATAAAACAGTTTCTGAAGCACCTACGTAAATCCAAAAAAAAAGGAAAAAGCACGTCTTTTTATTTTCAACCAACCAGGGCCCCTTTTGCCGAATTTGTGCTTTTTCTCTTATATATCGAGACTATTTTTGCAGGTCGTCATTAACAGTAACTAACATACGTCAAAAGTTGTTATGTTTATAAATTGTTGGTTATTTTTATTTACACTTTTTTGTTGTAAAATAAATATGTTCATTATTATCTAATTGTGCCAGGGGCAAACATAGATAAGTTGTAAATTATATTAAGTAGGTAGAATACTAATACTAATATGTTAAATACATTAGTTCTTATCAATTTAATTATGTCTATTTAGAATACAGAACAAAACTGTAGTACGAAAATACCTTATGAGACTTATAAAATAACAAGTATTTGTAATAATGAAAAACCACTACAAATATTTAAAAATATATTTAACATAACACATTTTTTACATTTCTTTAAAACAATCCATGCTGCTGATAATGATATGCTAAAATCACTTTTTCATTACATCGATTTTTCACCTTGTCACCACGTCAAAAACTGGTTGTATATTTTCTCATATTTTGATCACGACTTTTCCTGCAATACTGATTCCTTTGTAAATCCTGGGACAACTTTTTTGTTTCAAGGAACTTTTGAAATTGATTATCGTAATTTTTGAATAGATTTTTTGGCGCGAGAAGTATTCACGTTTACTTGACAGAACAAACTTACTTTTCAGAAAAAAAAACAAACGCCTACTTGAAAAACAACGTTTGATCTAAAGTGTGTTCCCTACAGTTAAAACAATATATCTACAATAAAGAGAGAGATGCCGTAATTAAAAAAATAAAATAATTAAAAAAGATGGGACTACAGTATGATTTCAGTTGACCAAAGCTGCTGAAGCTACTGCACTCCACAGAGTGTTATAACATAAGGGAATGAAACTTCGTTTTATTATTGCACCTCGTATATGCTTCAAGTAAATTCCAACTTAAAATTTTTGACATCACATCGTCATTGATAATGAATTAACAATTTTAAAAAAGACCAATAAAATCCAGTAAGTGATTTCCGAGAAAGCCAACTTGGAAATTGGGGCCAGTTGTAGTGGCCGGTTTTTTGTGGAGGTGAGTGTATGTATAATGAAATGATGTGAGTTCTACGAAATTCTAAAAACAATAACAATTTTAAAAAAATCCATTAAATTAACAAGTAATCCATTAAATTAAAAAAAAAACTTTAAACAACGTTTTAATTAAAGCAAACACACTAATTTGACCAACCAAAATAATAACAATGAGACGAAAATTAACAACCTTTATGCGCATACATTTTCTCACATTTTATTATTGACAATTCGCGTAAACCACTGTGGTTTTTAATTTAATAGCTTCGACACTGGCAATGTCACGACATTGTATCGAGTATTAAAGTTTTTTAAATTCAACTGACATTGATTTACAAAGTATATTATTCTTATAAATAGTTTTGTATTTTCTAGGTCAACTTTTTAAAATGTTTTTAAACCTTATCATTTTTTAACCGACTTTTAAAAAGGAGTTTATCAATTCGCTAGGTATGTCAGGAATAAAACAGATATATATATATATATATATATATATATATATATATATATATATATATATATATATATATATATATATATATATATATATATATATATACAGTATGTCTCAGTAAGTTGGAACCAAATGAAGAACTTTTTTATAATTAATTTTACAAAAAAAAGTTATTCTTCATAAAAAGTTCTGCATGGTCTAAAACCTAAAATGCAACTATTAGATATTATTTTTTTTAGATGTATACGAGTTTTATAAATAAGTATAAATATTTCCCAGGAGTAAAGTACCTTTATTTTTGACAATTTCGAAAATTATTAAAAATAAAAGTTGATCAGAACTGAATACTTTGTTTAAATATGCAATTATGCTCATTTACGATAAAAAAATATTTTTTGTAATTTTTTTTTAAATTTACTTATGAATGAATACAATATAAGTTAATTACACCATTTTTATGTACTTTATAAATTTCAACGCGTTTTGACGGTTGCTGTTAAGAACTTGCCGCTCTTAACAATTCATTTCTATGTCAGAGCACTCTCGCTTATATATATATATATATATATATATATATAAAATATATATATATATATATATATATATATATATATATATATATATATATATATATATATATATATATATATATATATATATATATATATATATATATATATATTTATATTTATTTATATATATAAAAAAAAATAGAAATATGTATAGATCATAATTTAAATAAAACATGATTACCTATGCCTAATGCTGCAGTAATTTTAGGTAAACTTTGAATCAGCTTTTTTGTCTTTTTCAAAATTATAAATATATGAGACAAACAACTTAATATGTCATTTATGACAAAACGTCGTACATTTTAAAATCTTTAAGGAAATCCTAACTTTTTATTCCATTTTTTTTTATTTAGTTTAAGTTTTTGTTTTGTTTTTCTTTTTATTTTATCTTAATAAAGGTGGCCGACTTGCAATAGAGATAGATTAGTATTTTGAATTTTTTGGGTTTCTAGGTAGTTTCTTTTCTGTTTCAGGCAACCTGATTGTTTATAGGGGTCAATAGGGCTTAGCAGGCTCAATACCCCGAGACCTGGACCGAAGTGGTCCCATTTTCTGGAGAAATTTAACGAGGAGTGATCCCAACTAAAACATACTAAAACATATTTAATAAGAGGGAAGGTAAATTACTTTTTTACTTACCAACTATTTTAAGCTTTAAGTTCTAGGTTGATTTAACTTACCTGTAAATATTAAAAAAATATATATAAGTATTTAAGCTTACATATAAAACAAAATACGTACACAATAGGTAAACTGTTTTAAATAAACCAAATAAAAAATATTAAATTACTTTTTCAACGCAATAATTATTATTATCCCAAAAATTAATTATACGTTCTACTAATACTTTAACAGTGTAAAATGTTTTAAGAGTAATGAAATTATGGCCTTTTGGCAGTTCACTGGGATAAAGATTAGGCTTTTGAAGCGCTTTAATTTGAAGTTTCTTCATTAAGGTAAATCTAATTTTAACTGTGCCTAATAAGGATCCCATCCTTTTAAGTGCTTTTTGGGTATTTTAAATTTTCATTACGTAATAACAAAGTTTATAAAATAATGAAGATACACTCACTAAATTGTTCTAAAGGTAAAGCGAAGAAAATAACCACATTTACATATCGTTTTGAGTGGGATACTTCAGAAGTGCTAATATGGAATCGAGTATTTTCTTAAATTGTAGTTTAGTTTGCAAAAATATAATGTAATAAGTTATAGAGAAAAATCCATTCGCGCCGCGAAAAGTGGATTCAATTTGGGGTTCGGGGCATAATATTTTTCTCAAAGACGGTATAAGTTTTTGATAATTTTCAAAAACTATATGAATGCCAACACTTAAATCTAGGCTTCTGCTGTAATAGTTTTTTAAATTTGGATTTAGTTTTTAATATTTCATTAAGTGACCCTAAATTCGGTTATGTTTAGATACTATTTTCTCTTAACTCGACTCATATTTCAAAAATCCGCTACAGCAGAGGCATAGACTATTTCCTTACCTTTAAAATGGTGTATAATTTATGTCATTTAAGTGAAAAATAGTTACCGAAAAACATTATCTCCTGGAGGCTTGCAATCGGAAACAACAGCGCATCGATACACGGAATTTGGAAGAACCTAAATAAAATATAGTATTTTTAATGCCGCTATACGAAAATTGTGGTGTGGGAGTTTGTTAGTCTCCGCCCACCGTCTCCACGTCCTTTCGCCCGACCCCTTAGGTGTAGCGTAAATGCACTCTTAAAACTATTTTGGCCAATCAACTTTACTTCATACACTCATTAAGAAAGCAGAAGGAGCAGTCGAAAAATATGTAGGAAAAAAAAAAAAAAAAAAAAAAAAAAAAAAAAAAAATTAAATCAATGTTACCGGAATACCACACCTGTCAGTGGTTCTCATTTATTATTTGATATAGACAAATTGAAAGTTAAAACTACAAACTGTTTGAATTTAAAATTCTTCTTGCAAATTTCAGTCAATTTTTAGAAGATATATTCTTTAAAATTATTAAAATAAAATTACAAAAACAAATAATAAAGTTTTACTTAAGCCTGAAGAAAAATTCGTTCATCAAAAAGGTAAGAAATAAACAATTAAAATTAAAAAATTGGATCTGATTCTGTAACTAGGTCAGTATGGAGTATGAATTACAACAGAGGATAAAAGAGTAAAACATGGAAAGCCACAAACCTAAAATATTTTATTTCATTTGCTTCAATTGTGACACAATCATTTTTAAGGATAATATTTCTAAAATAAATTTCCAAGCACGTTTATATTGCCATTCTTTAAATAATAAAAAAAAGTGTTTTAAAAGGCAATAAATCGGCGTCACCATCATCGGTGTTACAGAAAAATTTTGTCCTGGAAATGATTCTGAAGGTTTTAAAATTCGCATGCTGTTAGACAAAATAAAAATAAATTGTTTATCTAAATATATTCATAAAATAATAATTAGCAACTATCATAAAACAATTTGCTTGGCCCAAGGACGTTTTTTCGTAATAATTTCTTAACTAAATGACATAGCCGTACAAATTTGGAGATTTGGGGGTTTTTTGAGGCGAGAAATTCAATTCGTCCGTACTTTTAATGTTGCTGGTAGAGGGCGCCCGCTCGGCCTACCCCCTTGTTTTAGATGGCATAACTTTTTTTAAGCTTATTATGTTGACCTGTTCATTAAAAAAATAAGTTATATTACTATAATTCCCCCTGCGTTAAAAATGTATACCTTATTTAAGCCTCTAGCCTTATGCCTTAAGCCTTATGTTTTCGAGATAAATGCATTTTAAAGGATCCCGCAATTTCTCTATAAAAAATGGTTTTCGGCCAATTGTTTTTAAACTTTGCAAAGAAATAGTTTTTAACACGCCAAACAAAAGCCTTCACTGGCACAAAATCCAAAAAATCCCTCACACGCCCCCAAAATCACCCTCAAAATTCTCCAAATCCCTAGTGACTTTTAGAGCTGATTTTGGGGGGTTTAGAGGAGTTTTTGGGTTTTGTGCCCTTAGAGACTTTTGTTCAGCGTGTTGAAAACTATTACTTTGCAAAGTTTAAAAACAATTGGCTGAAAACAATTTTCCATAGGAAAATTGCGGAGTCCTTTAAAATGCTTTTATGTCAAAAACAGTTGCTCCTAGAGACTTCCATGAGGTATACGTTTCTGACGCAGAGGGAATTATAGTAACTTATTTTTATATAAACAGGTCAATATAGTAGGCCGTAGCTGGCGCCCTCCCATCGAAAATACGGACGAATTTGAATTTTTCGCCTCAAAAAACCCCCAAATCCCCAAATTTGTACCGCTATGTCATTTAGTTAAGAAATTATTACAAAAAAAACGAAAAACAAAATTAAAAGTTTGACACCCTGTATCTTAGTTATTATCAACTTTGGAATAAGGCAAGTTTTATGGTAATTGCATTACTTCGACCTAAAGAATCTGCTGTTGCTCTGTGTCCCATTACTTTTGGGACATCCTGTATATATAATGTTAATGCAAAGTGAATAAATTTGGGAACAGATAAGGCAAACTTTTATTTTAAACTCTAATATTACTTTAGATCTACTAAAGCATTTAAGAAATAATTTCTAATTTTAAATGATCTTTGAAGCATAGATACCTACCACAAAAAAGCTCTTCTGGGTTTCATGCTCATTAGTTAAATACTAAGTAAATGTTAAAAAAAAACTTGAAAGTTACGAAGCTTTTTCTACAGTTCCTGTACCCGCTGTTTTTTGTATAGGAATCATAGGAAGATCTGGTTCCGGGACTTAAATCTCTATAAACAAAGATATTTAATGAACAAAAAGATCAACATTATGTACTTTTTTGAATTTAATTAAGGCATAAGATCGGCTATTTTTTCTTTATAAAAAATAAAAAATATTTATTAACAGTAAGAGTCGAGTCAATAACAAAAATTTAAGCTAATATATATTTAATTTCAGGTGGGAATATTGTTACACTAAAATTGTTACACTTAAACTCATAATATATAATAATAATTATTATTATATATTATTTTATTAATATCTTAGCCAAGAACAGTAAAATTGAGGAGTAATAAAAATTGCAGTTCATATTTGATTATAAATTAAAATCTGCTCAGCCATTTTTAAGATATGGTAATTTATCATTTAAGAATATTAACCCTGTAAGTAGGTAAATATTTATGTTAAAATAAATTTAATTTAAGGGAACTAATTTAACAGCCCTTAAAACTAATCCTGTTTAATAACATTATAAAAATTAATTAAATCATTTTAAAATAGGCATGAATTTATTTAATTAAAAGTTTTCCAGTTGTATAAAAATCATTTTGTTTATTGCGTAATTCAATGAATTAACTTCTATCCTTTTGATTAAAAAACTTTTAGCCCCTAAAATTTTTGCCATCTGTCGCGTTCATCAAGTATGAAAAATTGAGGTTGAATATTTGCGGAGAAAAGTCAGATATTTAAATTAAAATAAGTGTACTAATAAAATCTTTATTTTTTTATCTTTTGGCTACGTGATGTTTTTAGAGTTAACTTTAAATTTTATTTTATTTTAGGTCAGTCCATTTAGGATTAATTACAGCCTAAACACAAATGTACTATGGGCGTCTTAAGGGAACTAAAAGGCAGTTTATTAATATAGTAGTTAAAGATTTGCAGGCTAAAGGGAAATGAAAGTGATCCGTGGGCAGCACAGTATACACTGTCGAGGAAAGAAGCGACGAGCAAAATGGAAAGTTAGGGGATTCTATAGATGGACGCTAAAGAGATTTATGGATTTGGGAAATGCAAAAAGAAATTTTACTAGCCAGTTCTTCCTCGCAGAAATACCCATAAAAGGGACAAGCACCTCACTGCTTAACCTAAGTGTGTATAAGGAAAGATTAGACTGGATGCCATAAGCGACGTAGTGCCTCTTAGCCCCTGATCTTTTTTTTTTCACTAACTGTTATATTGACCATTAATGTTTAAATAAGTACTTTATGTGCAAATAGTAAATAATAAAATATCAGAGGGTTACTTTAACCCTCTAAGAGGAGCCACCTTTATCCCTAAAATGTTAAATGGAATAGGGACCAAGTGAGACCTCATTTTAAATGCCTTTTATTCTTCTTCTCAACGACTTCTATTTTTTAATTTTGGTGAGTAATTCTCCAGAAAATGTATAATAAAAAGTCCTTTCTTAAATAAAAATAAATTAAAAGTTTTTCATTTTCATGCCATTTTCCATTATGTGTTTGATACTTTTCGGCTTTATTATACACTACCGACAACTTTTTAGCACTTACTAATAAATAAATTATTGTAAAATTTTGTTATATATATATATATATATATATATATATATATATATATATATATATATATATATATATATATATATATATATATATATATATATATATATATATATATATTATGTAATTATATATATATATATATATATATATAATATAATATATATATATATATATATATATATATATATATATATATATATATATATATATATATATATATATATATATATATATATATATATATATATATATATATATATATATATATATATATATAATATATATATATATATATATATATATATATATATATATATTTTTAATTCTAGTTTTCTTGACCTTTTTTATAATAATATATATTTTTCGTTTGATTTCTTGGTTTTAGTCTGTCAGAATGTAAACATTATGTTTTTATATTTTATTGATGCTTGATTTCAGATCGAGTTCAGATTTTCAAATCTAAAAGTTAGTTTAAAACAAAGTTTTAATTGTCATCCAAATAAAAACACAAAAAAAAACAAATGTTGATTAATGTTCACTATTATTTTGACGCTCTAGGGTAAGTTTTTTTGTGTTTTTATTTGATGACACTAGTTATACTAACTTTGTTTCTGAAACCTAACTTTAGATTTGAAAAAGATCGAACATGATCGAAAACGTCATCAATATAAAGTACTAAAAACATAATGTTTACATTCTGACAGACCTAAAACCAAGAAATCAAAACGAAAAAATATATATATATATATATATATATATATATATATATATATATATATATATATATATATATATATATATATATATATATATATATATATATATATATATATATAATATATATATATATATATATATATATATATAATTCAAATTTTAAGATAATATATTATAGGATATATATAAGATGCCAATTTTGATATTTTAACAGGTGTCTATCACTTCCGGTTTAACCGGAACGACACCAATTTTAATTTTTTCAATGGAACACCCTGTTAATTTTTCGAAATTTGGATTCTACGGATCATTTCTAATAGAAAATCTTTATTATATTCTATACCTATATCTGCTTGTTTTTAAAAAAATGCCGATTAAAGATTTCCAAACTACCGCACATTATGCAGTTTTATGGGATAACAAATAAATGTTATAAAAATTTATTATGCAGTTATAGGGGCAAACAATTTTCTCAAAAACTAACAAAGATAGGTATATGATATAATATAGATTTTATATTAGGAATGAGCCGTAAAATCCAAATTTTAAAAAATATACAGGGTGTTGCATTAAAATTTTTGAAGTAACCTTATTAGAAAAGTCAATTTTCGCAGCACGTCCGGTAAAGCCGGAACTGGTTTTATTATGACCTCCACAGATAGGGTCTTTAGAAAGAATTAAATTAAACATATAAAATTTTTATAACATTTATTTGTTTTCCGATAAAACTGCATAACGTGCGGTACTTTGGACATCTTTAATCGCCATTTTCTCTAAAACAAGCAGAGATTGGCAAAGAATATAATAGATGTTATATTAGAAATAATCCGTAAAATCTGAATTCCGAAAAATATACAGGGTTTAATTAAAAAAATCAAAATTGATGTCGTTTCCGGTTAAACCGGAAGTGATAGGCACATGTTATAAAATCCCAAATCAGCATCTTATGATATAATATGTCGACAAATTACCCTGGAATGCTTAGGAATCTGCAACGTCATTTTGAACAAAATAAATATAATAAAATAATACATTTCTTCATTGATAATCATTTTAAATACGCTGCTATGATCTACAGATCAAAAATGAATTCTTTAGGACTAACTTGAAGGACTGTTTAACGAAGTTTAATTTTAAATCACTGGCAGCTGAGTCAGCTGACAACAATCAAATATTTATGGTATTATTAATGTGTAAAAGGTTTACCTAATACTCAGTTATTAACTTATTGTAACATAACAAGGCGTAAAGCTACATGTATTGTAACCCTAATCAGAATTATTTTTTTCCATCGAGGATTAATTAAAAATCTAATAATTCATATTCGAAAATCTTTGGTTATACATTTTTTATTTACATGGAAATTAGCGTTGAATATTTTAATCTGCTAATAAGCCAGACAAGACGAGGCGCCACTGAATTAATCACATAATCAACAAGGTCACGTTGCGTAGATATTCACGTGACAATTGATAGAATTCACTTGTTCAATTATTTTTACATCTCTTTATTTAATTAGGCACATCGCAGTCGCAAAACAGCGTCTCTATCACTGGTTTTTGCACAACTACCGTATTATGATTATCCATTCTTTCATTCAAAATAAAAACACGATAAAATCCTAAACTCGTTTTATTATGCAATTTCTTTTTAATATCACTTAACAACTATTAAAATACAAATATACAATAGGATTGGCGTGTGTTATAGTTATTTATGGTACTAGTGTATGTTAAAAATAAGTCACGCAAGAAAAATGTATAATTTTTTCAAGTGACTTAGAAAACTTAACACACAAGAAGCATACAATGTTTTATCCAACAATTAGGAAATCAAAATACACGAGCAGCAGGTTTTATGTAAGAACTGAAGAAACTGACAGATATTTTTTGAGAATGAGTCTCTTTTAAAGCAGAATTTATAAATTTTTATTTACTGACGTTTGGCTTTGACATTTGGTGTTTATGCTGCAGCTGCCTGCACAGTGTAAATTCACCTATAGTCTGAGCATTCAAGCTAGCATTCAAGTAGGTTGTTTTTGGTTGCCATGGAACTTAAAATATTGTTAGCATTTATTTAAATAAATTTTGACATTGTTAGATTCTATTGTGCCAAAGATGGTTTATGGAGTAAAAAAATAAAAGAAATTGATGATGATTTATGGACATTATTACGGAAGCAGAAGACGCGGCAATGCAGATATTACCAGAAAAATCCCAAGATTGTTATGACAAGGAGTGCAAAGTTTTTGAAAAATGGATCAAAATCGAGAAAGATAAAAAAAATTGACAAAAATGTTTTGCTGGCTTTTCGTTACATTTACAGAAAAAAATAGCTCCATAATCTTTATGGACTAAATATTCCATACTTTGCTTGACTCTTCATCTGTATAAGATAATCGACATTTCAAAATATGGCAAATTAACCAGTTTCTTAAAAAGTAAATTACAAGGATACAAACCTAAGAAGTCCTGAATTTTGAAAATGAATGAAATCGAAACCTTTTTACGACAGGCTTCCGACAGTGAGTATTTACCAATGTATGTAGCTTTGATTATGGGGATTACTGGGGCTTGTAGATAGGATGAGTTAACACATTTAAAAATTTAAAATGTTTAAAATTCTTTATTTGTTGTGTTGCCAGACATAAACACTAAAAAAACAAGAAGTTTTACTATTCTTAAAGAGGGATTTCAAGTAAACCCTGTTGATTTGTGTCCAAATACATTGCTTTTCCACCAAAAAACACCTCCCTCTGTATCTGAAAGTGCGGAGTGTGATAACAAAAAAAGCACCAGCCACAGTCGCGTTTTTGTCTTTTATAAAAATGGCAAATATACAAATCAGTGTGTGGGTATAAATACCATGCCAAAACCACCCTTCAAATTGCTGCGAATGTAAACCTAAAGGATCAAGAACTATACACCGGCTACTGTTAGGAAGATCTACAAGCTAATGCGGGGGCCAACATGACAACACTTAGGAGCCATGAAAGATGAAAATTATCATCGGTAGCGGAGGGCTGAAACAAAATTGAAATTGCTGAAAAGGGACCAAGTAAACAGTTAAGCAGTTGTGTCGGTCTAATAGAAAACCCTCGACCTCAATGGAAATTGGAAATTCCAATGGAAACTATAACAATTCGACAACATCCAGTTCATTCAAATATATATAATTTGTATTTAATATTAATGTTAGTTTAAATACATGCAATAATAACGATAAGAAATAAGTTATAAAGTTGGTTATGGTTTATAACACACTAGTGTGTTATTTGATAGTTTACCTGCCTAAATTGGCACACGTAATGACTCTTATAACTAGCAGGTGTAGAATAAAAACAATAATTTTAGAAAAGTTTATTAATGCTACTTCAGCTAGAATTTGCTGATGATATTAATTATTTAAATCCATAATCAGTAAAAACGAGAATTAACCACTAAAGATTCGTAACATTTTAATAAGTATTGTTAAACAGTAATGTAAAGTGTCTCCAAATTAGTGGACAATATTTTTATGACTCATTGTACTTCTCAAAATATAAAAAAAAGTTTATATAAACAGGCCTCAAAAAATGCACGTAGTTGATCTCCCAAATAAGGTTGATGGCGTGTGCTTAGTACAATACGCTGAAATTTGTTTGTTTAGGGAATTTTAGTACTTTGACACCAAATAATAAAACCTCCCTTATTTTTACAAAAAAATAATAGAGTAAAATAATTTTACAAATTATCACATTTTCTATCAAAAATAAATGAATTTATGTCTTACTTGAAAATTAAAGGCTATTTTTTGAACCCATTTGAGTCTGTAAAATGAATCCTTCTCGGACAATACAACAATGAATTACCTATTTTTTTTAATTTTTGACATTTTTTTAAAAATTGACGACTAATCAAACATAATAAAAAGATTAATTGTTTTTTCTTTTCGAGCATAAACAGAAAAATGTTGTTTGTAACACTTACCTAAAACAGGTTTTTGGACTCATCTGATATTCCGGACTCGACTCCTCCTTGTCCAGAAACTGCAACGATTTGTCCCAAGAAACTTGATTTAAGGTACTTGTTACAAAAATAACTGTTTCTAGCAACTACCCAGTTTAGATCTTGTTTTTCAAAACTTTACCATAGTGATGAGCAAAACAAGACCAAGACCAAGACCGGGCTAGTCTTGGTCTTGGTCTTGCACTACCCGGTCTTGGTCTTGGTCTTGGTCTTACTGCAAGAGTCTTGGTGGTCTTGCTTTTTTTGGTAGTAATAATTTAAACTAATCAATCTTGAATAAAATATATCTTTTTAATACTTAAATATAAATCAAGATGGGGACTATATTTTTTGCTTTAAAATTTTAAAATATACCAGTTTTAATCTTAAACGTACATTTAAATTATTTGATTAAAAAGCATATTTTTAATGAAGGCGTTTATTTATTTATAGCGCCAGGCCGGATTTAATTTTTTTTTCCCCTGGCTGATAAATTTTTCCGCCCTAATATGTCGTATTTTTTTAATTAAACTACACTAGTAATTCTTATAAAAGAATATTAAACAAATTTAACAAAAGTAAAACATGAAAATTTTAACAATTTTTTAAAACAAACAAATTTCAGGATTTTTTATCTACCTAAATATTAAAAAATATATTAATTTACCATTACATTTTTTAAAATATTAATCCTAAATTTCCCCCATAATATTTCCGCCTAGGTTTCAAAAGAGAAAAAAACAATCAGAATAAAACAGAAAGAAGAACTCAGTCACGAGAATAAAAACAATTGTTTTCTTATTTGTGGTTTACCTACTCAGCCTTTGCAAATCCACCCTTTAGCGCTCTATTTTTGGTTAAATTACGACACAACTTTTTTTTTACGTTTGGTGGCATATAGAAATATTTTGGGATAAGAATTATATAGATTTTCTTTGAAGAAGGAAAACAGATAAAATTAAACAAATAAAAACTGACTGTGTGAGCAAAAAAAAGACTTTTAATTTCAACCAGATTGAAATATATTGAAAATAATTTGATATATAATATTGGTTTCGATTAAAAAAAAGTTTTTAAAATTTTTCGTTAATATGAACTTTTCCTTAAATTGGTTAAGAATTTGTCGTCAAAGTTTGTGAAATACTTTATAAAAATGTGCAGATAAAAGGGGGGCCCAATATTGCAAACTCGTTATCTCCAAAATCGTCCATTATAGTAAAAAACTAAACAACAAATTTATAGACAAAAGGGGATAAAATGTAAAATTATTTTCTATTTCAAATTTTGATCAAGCCCTACTCCATAAAAAGCTTCCTTATTTTTAGCTTTTCCTTAAAAAAGATTTTGGCGAAAAATCTTTTGAAAAAATCGCCACCCTATATTATGCTGGAAATTGTTGTTGTATAGGAACAATGTCGGTAGAGGGTTTTTTTAAATACATTTTTTCCTCCGGAAGTGATTTTAAACATTTTATAAAATATTCCTTTTCACTAAAATATTTTTTATTAATCCATTACTTTACATTATCTTAATTTTAAGAAGCAATCTAATGGTGTTCCTCTTGTGGCAAAAATAATGTTTTCTGGTTTTGAGTTTTTGATCCACCCTGTAATGGCATTAAATTAGAAAGTAATATTCAGCTTCCATACTTTTGTCCCCTAGTTTTTCTCGTGAAACGTTTTGGAGATGTCAAGCTTTGTCGGGCCTGGGGACACCATCTCAATTTTTGAAACATGTTAAAAATTTATTCGTTATCGTTGTTAAAAACTACAGAACTAAAAAACAAAGGATCGATTTAATTATTATTTTATTTAAGAAACTCTTACTTATTAAATAATCGCCTCTTTTGACAGTTCTTGACACAGTTTTTTTCATGTCTGTAGGAAATGCCTCTGTATATTAAATATAACAATAAAAAATTACAATATCAAAAAAAATTGAAGAAGTGCAAGAGTCTTGCAGGTCGGTCTTGGTTTTGCGTAGTCTTGCATACCTCGGTCTTGGTCTTGGTCTTGGTCGCAATGAAAAAGGCAGTCTTGGTTTTGGTCTAGTCTTGCTGCAAGACCAAGACCAAGACCGCAAGACCAAACCGGTCTCCTCATCACTACTTTACCATAACAAAGTGTTTTTCTTGTGTTACTAAAGGTAATCTATGATCACGGAAAAATATCTTTCTGGGGTAATATTATTTACTTTTTAGCAATGTTTCAATAAGACGGGTTTCATAAAATAACCTAAAAGAAAATTAATATTAAAATAATAATTTCGGGATGGTATCGGGTTTAGCATTTTTTCACTTCTTTTATAACAAGCTCCAAAGTTCCAAGAGATACCCAGTACTAGAATAGTGATAATATCCTATTAAAGACACTTTTTAAAAAAAAACACAATAAATTCCCATCTTAATACATTTTTAAAAACCCTTATCTAATATTAGGTTTTTATTATTTACCGTCTAAATGTTAAATACTAACAGATCAATTTTATGTAAAAAATGATTAAGGGAATATGTTTGGGAACATAGATTTGTATATAATATGGCTTATTACAAGTGGCGCCAGCCTCAAACGATTTTTTAAAATATTTTACTTTTAAAACGTTTACTGATATATGGCGGTATAAATTGTAGCACGTATACCTTGTGGTTATCCCCACTTCTGTTTATGTCTCTTTTTCCCTTATATAACAGGGTCTATGTATACTAAAAAGTCTTTGGGTAGGACGCTTAAAATATACCCAGAGTGCAGCAGTGAAATAAAAGAAAATTCTAGAAAGCGGCCAATTTCGAGATGTTTTGAAAAGCCTCCTTAGGATAATAAAAATATCTGGAAGGTTGGCAATTTCAAATTTAAAGAAATGTAACCTTAGTTTAAGAACTAGATAACTCTGTGCGCTGAAGGCATGATCGCGTCGATTGCCTTTATAGCCAAGTTTCTTAATTACTCGATTACCTTTTTTATCTTTAATTTTGTTTTAATATTTTAGAGCCAGTCTCAAATCACGTGTCAAATATGTATTTTTTTAATTTGCTTAGCACATGACCAAAAATATGGAATAGTTCTCTTAGCACAAAAAACTTGCTCTTATTTAAAAGCGAATTTGAGAACATAGCTTTAGTTTTGTATGCATAATCTTTGTCGAATATTTAGTATTTACCTAAAAATCGCTGGGGATACTTATCAATTGAACCTTGAATATTAGGACAACGAAAATTCAAAAAATGTATTTTATTTTTATTAAATATGTGGCTTATTTTTTATTTACCAATTTATAATAAGCAATAAAAATAAATATAAGGAAACATCTCAGCCCTCTTTTTTTATAGGTTGTAGGAAAAGGCTCTGGGCAATATTTAATGTTGACTTATTTTCCAAAAAGTTCTTCTTTACCCCAAGATTTTTTATTACTCAAACCAATATCAATTTTATCCAGAGATACGATGCACTAGGGAACTCTTTTACAGATTGGTTTTGGAAGAATCTTAATATAGAACTTCTCATCTGATTAAAAAAATTCCCCAAAAATTGAAAAAAACATAATATACTACTAGAAGCAAGATATCAGACAAAAAAGGACATTTTGTAAAATTTGTAATGAACCTGAACCAATCTTATTTAAAAAATGACAAGGCGCAAGCAGTCTTGTAAATTTGTCTCCATAGAATATAAAAAAATCAAGTTTTGGCCTGACACACACAGTGTGTATATTACACGAAATGTTTAAGCGTGTTTTTCCCCCTATTATAACTTCATTATTACTCAACATAAAGGTGTGCGATTTGGGATGCTAAAGTTAACAAAGTTATGTCAGTGGTTTCTGAGAAATTCGATTTTATCATTATTACTGACTGACTGACTCACTGACTTATCAAAATTAAGGGGCACTGCCCAAAGGGGTAGCAACTTAAAATTTGGTATGTAAGTAAGTTTTAGAACGAATGTGGAGGAAAAATTCAAAAAATTGCATAATTTTCCTCGGAAAGCGTTAGAAAAATTGGCGGTAATATCGTATATTTAGGGGTTATTTTAGACATTTTCAATCTGATTAACCCTGAGTTTCTGAGGTCATGGTCTTAAAAGAGAAGAGATTCCATCTAAAACATTGTAATGCTACGCTTACACCCTTGGCAAGTCGCGACAAGGCTCTACAAAAAGCAAGCGTGTAAACGGGGTGTTTGGCTTGGCTTGCATGAGCTTGCAAGAGCTTCCCGCCAACTTTCAAAAATTTATTCCCCTAAACCCCCAATCTAAAACCCCCAAAATCCCTACAATTACTAGGAATTTCCCCTTAAAATTGTATTATTTATAAAATAAATAATTAAATATTTTTACTTAAATAATACATTAAAAATAATTAATAAACAATAAAATATCATTAAACAAATAATAAATTCAAAACAATTAATACAGAATTTCATTTAGTAACATTTTTTTCATTCATAAATTATCTAAAGCTTCAAGTAACACATCTCTTACTGACTAGATGACTCTAAGGGGGTATGTACAAAAATGAATATGATTGGCTAGTTGGGGATTCCCCCAGGCCTATATATTACACCTTTATTTTGCTTAATTTAATATTAAAAAAATTAATATTTAAAGTTATAAAAATCCTTAAAAATACCCCTAAAAAAATCCCATCCCAATTTTTCCCCCAAATTTAGGGGGAAAACCCTAAGTTAGCAACCCTGGTTTTTGAACACAAACCAAAGAAGTTTGGGCAAGCGCTTGGAATCACCAACGCATTTGGGAAACGGCTTCCAAGGTTTGTAAAACTTGAGTTTTCCGCTTGCGGCAGGCAAGCGTGTAAAGTAGCCTAAAATTTTAAAAAGGGCCAAATTTTTTCCCAAAAAATTTTGGCCCTTAAAACTAAGCTTTAAATTTAGACCAAGTTGTTTTTTGACTTGACAAGTGTTTTACTGATCTGTCTGTATCAACGAATATTTCCCTCATATGTTAAATTTCCCTTAAAAGGAGTGCAATTTTCGTAAAATTTACTGCTGTAATTGCACTGCAGAATTTGAAAATTGCATCGCAAGTTTATATTGTTGACGAAACGTCTTTTATTCTGTTAGTATTTTCTGTTTAATAAATTCTTTAAATTTACTTAATTTAACTTCTTAATTAAATCGGAAAATCTTTAAATAAATTACACAAGTATGTACACCAAAATAATCAAAGAATTTTTTCATTCAACGTGTTTTTTCAAAAATCGTTTGTTTTAATTTTTTTAAAAAAGCCCCCCCTTTTCGGAGTGGCCTTTTTCCGAAAACATAAAAACAAACTCTTGCAATTATAAAAAATAATTTCATTTAAAAATTATCAGTAA
This sequence comes from Listronotus oregonensis, assembly GCA_019359885.1. NCBI lineage: Eukaryota > Metazoa > Arthropoda > Insecta > Coleoptera > Curculionidae > Listronotus > Listronotus oregonensis. The sequence continues at coordinate 1,295 of JAHBCN010010808.1, read as the reverse complement.
TTTTGGTGCACTTGTGCAATAACTCCCGAAAAGAACTGACTGTTATATTGAAAAGAATTCTCTATGATAAGAAAAAAAACATACATTAATACAGACAAATCAGTAAAAAACTTTTCCAAGTAAGAAAAAAGAAACAAAATTGTGGACAAAACTTGGTCCAATTTTAGATCTTAATGCTTTAAGATGCCGAGATTTTTGGATAGAAACCTGACCAATAAAAAAAACAATACCATTTTCTTAATGAGGCACCATATTCATTGGTTTGTTTTTCACAGCATCTCATTTCTTTTAAAACATTTCAATTAAAAGGAATTTGTATTTATTTTTACAAACAGTAGTAATAATTTTATTACAGATTCTACTTTTACCAATATGTATTAAAAGTAATATAAACTCTGACTTCTTGTGTTCTGACATTTCAGGTATTATGTTATTCTTATTTATATTTTAAATATTGAGCTACAAATATGGCCCTTTTCAGTCCTCGTTGGTGTTTTAAATTTCCCGGTAGAGAAAACATTAACATATCATTGCAAAAATACACCATCACTTAAGTGTTCGCTAGGATATAAACTGTATTAGTTAAACAAACACTTAACACCTTATTAGCCGTTGGTAACGCATTGTGCTCCACATTATTGATAAATGCAATTAGGACGATGATGTTAAAATTGTGAAATATTGCACTAGACAAAAAATAAGAAAAACACATTAGGTCATGAACAAGGTTCTTATATTATTTAAAGGTGATATACAGTTTTTTTAAATTATTTGTGTACGTATTTCGTTTCCTGTATAAAAGTTATTTTTCTTTTAACTTAAACATTTAAAGTGACAGTTTTCAAAACTTATTAACGTTGAAAAATATCTTACTTTTTATAACTAGTTTCAAAAAGTAAAAATAGTTACGAAAAGTAAAATTTTTGCACAAAAATTCCTTGTGCAAAGTTAACAGCACTTTTTTCTAACGAGAGATTTGGCGAAAGAGCAACGAGTTCCGCAAAAGAATGTGAGTTATGAAAAATAGTATTTCCCAACGCGTTTCACAAAATATTTTTTCTAATTTTGAATATGATACGATTCTTTTTAATTTTTTTCTAATTTTTACATTTAAAGTAAAACTTTCCAAAACTCATTAACGTTGTCAAGTATCTTACTTTTCATCACCAGTTGCGAAAAATTTTACTTTTCGTAACTAATTATGAAAAGTAAGATATTTGACAACGTCAATGAGTTTAAAAAAGTGTCTCTTTAAATGTCAAAATTAGAAAAAAAAAATTCTTTTAATTTTGTAA
>JAHBCN010010807.1:30552-49924 GCA_019359885.1 Listronotus oregonensis | reverse complement strand
ATTATACGATGAAAAATATTGAAGAGTATTTGGCAACATGGCAAATATGTCCAATCCAAGCAAGCAAATTCTATTTTCTTGACCTAAGTAATACATTTTTTAAATTAATATTGAGACAAAACTAACCAATCCCTACCAAAATGATTGAAGGTAAACCAAGCTAAAAATAAAACAAAACCACTCCAAACCTCCAAATCACAAACAATGGTTTTCTAAATACTGTGACAAAGCCAGACTTTTAAAAATCCAAGTCCACAAAAAGTTTCTTTAAAACCCTAGTCCCGAAAACCGACAGGCTAGCACTCAAGCAAGAAATCAGTATAATCAAACTATTCCAGAAGCCAAAGACCGTTTTAAAAATCGGATAAAAGATAAAGTCCTCTCTTGCTTGAATGGCAGTAAATCCTTCTGGTCCTTTGCCAAAAACATTAATCCAAACTTTTGCACAAATTCTTCTCCACCCTTAATCTCTGAAGATTAAATTATTTCTACCTCTAAAGGAAAGGCCAAACAATTTGCTGCAAATTTTACTCTCGATCCTCCTATTAATCTTCCTCTTCCAACAGTTGCCCCTGTTCCTCATAAAATGTCCGATATCATTTTTAAAGTAATCAGATCAAGCGTATCCTTTCTTCTCTTAATACCAAAAAATCATCTGGGCTGGATAGCATACCAGCAATGTCTTGAGAAAATGTGCCCCTAAGCTTGCACCCAACCCGCCTCTTACGATTCTCTTACGACTCGGACATTTTTCCGGCTGCACGTGTGCAACCTGTCCCCAAAAAAGGTTTCAAAACTCTACCTTCTAACTATAGACCTTCTTTCTGTTGTTTGCAAAGTAATGAAAAATTCATTAATTCCCAAATTTTGAAGTATTTGAAAAAACACAAAATTTTACATGACAGACAGTATGGATTCCGTCACAGAAGATCCACAGCTGATCTTCTTTCCTTTGTCTTACACAACTGAAACGAGTCCCTTGAGTTTCTTGGTGAATCTCAAGTTCTTAACAAACTTCCTTCCTACGGTCTTCCACCTAAGCTTTGTTCTTGGCTCTCCAGTTTTTTTTAAATCGATGTATATCAGTTATTGTAGATGTTCATTCTTCCAGCTTCTGTCCAATCAATGCTGGGTGTCCCAGAGCTCAGTACTGGCACCAACTCTGTTTCTTCTTCACATCAACGATTTTCTCTCTTCCACAACCAATCCTATCCATAGTTTTGCTGACGATAGTACCCTCCACTCTAGTATTCAATTTCTTAAGCCACCCTGTAATTCTGATTTGGATACAAGCCCAGGTCAATGCAGATATCTTTCACAAGACCTTAAAGTAATCTTGGATTGGGGCGCCAAAAATCTTGTCCAGTTTAATGCCTCCAAAACACAGTCATGTTCGCTATCGCGAATGAGCGGCCAAGTTCTGCAGAACAAAGAATCGTTTAACCTTGTGGGTGTTACTTTTGAGAGTAACCTTGACTGGCACAAACACATTATATTCATAGTCTCAGCAGTTTCAAACCATTTTTTCAAGTCAGAAAAGATATCTCTCCTTCTAATCTATATACAACAAGACCACAGAGGTGTTATTTTCACAGTATTGTACAAACCTTTAAGAGTTTTATTACTTTCTGCAGTTAAGTTGGTTTCTATCTCGTTTACAGTACAGTCAAGTGTTTTAAGTCGAAATGGCAAGTTCGAGTCGACGATGTTGCTAAAATCCAGCCGATAAGTTTTGTTATATATGTGGATAATTTATTATAAAGTCCCAAGCTAGATATATATCTGAGAAAGTCAAAAAAGCCTATATTTTATATTTTAAGTGCCAAATTGGGGATCAAGATAAAAGTTGGGATTTTCATATTTGTGAGTTTCCACGTAAATTTAGTACAGTGGATGTATCGCAAAAAAATCTATGCCGTTTGCTGTTCCTATGGTGTGGAGAAAATCTACTGACCATGTAAGTGCATGTGTTAGCATCACTCAAACAGAAGGGATTTTAAAAAAGCATAGAGACAAAATAGAGTATCCAAATTGGTCTTCTGCGCTAAGACCAGTTCCTCATTGCTAGAAACTACACCGGTACCGATAGCGCCTTTAAACCAGGACATCGTGTTTCCCAGTGATTCTAATTCTTCATCAGAATCTGATCCACAACTTCCTGAGAACACCAGTTGTAATCCAACATTTTTACTAACTATCAGTGAACCTCACTTAATAACTCAGAATGAATTAAATTGTACGTGACCTAGGATTGTCAAAACAAAAATCGAACTTCTTGGTTCTAACAGTGGAACTTGTTACATTAAAAGCAAGTGTTTTACTTTACCGAAAACGAAATGTCACATTATCAAGTATCTTTTAAATGGATTGTGATATTGATGGTTTAATGAATAAGCTTAATGTGGAACATGATCCTAGCAAGTGGCGTTTATTCATAGATTCGTCGAAATACAGCCTAAAAGCAGTCCTGCTTCATGATGGAAACAAAACACCATTTATTCCTTTAGCCCATTCAGTGATAATGAAAAAACATATGACAACTTAGCAACCATATTAAATTGTGTTAAATATGAACAGCATCAGTGGGATATCTGTGGAGATTTAAAAGTCATAGGTATCTTGCTAGGACTTCAAGAAGATTTTAATTGCTGTTTTGGACAGTAGGGCAACAAAAGAACACTACAGTAAAAAGGATTGGCCTCATAGAACTTTTTTCTGAGCCTGGTACTTCAAACATTAAATATGCCCCTTGTTAACCCAAAAAAGGTGCTGCTACCGCCTCTACATATTAAGCTTGGACTAATGAAAAACTTTGTCAAAGCCATGAAAAAAGAAGGTAGTGGTTTCCAGTACCTAAGACAAATATTTCCTCAACAAGTGAGTATGATATGTATGTATCCCAAATCAGACCCTCTTTAGAATAATGTTCTCATGTCTGGGGAATGGCGTCCCCTACCACACTTAGCATTCTAGAATCCATTCAAAGAAGGGCCGTTCGTCTTATTGATGATCCCACGCTCACAGAAAGGTTCCCTCTTCTTGCCCACCGATGAGCTGTAGGGGATCTGTCGCTCTTCTATATGTATTTTCACGGCTTCTGCTCAGAGGAGTTGACCAGTATAATTCCTTCTCTGGCAGCTTCCAACAGAGCAACACGTAGTGCAAATTGTATGCATCCTTTTACAGTTCAGTTAGAAAGGCTCAGAACTTTCCGCTTTCTTCGTTTCTTCATCCCTAGAGTGTCAAGACTATGAAACCTGCTGCTCGCAGAAGTTTTTCCTTCTCCTCTCAAATTCCAAATATTTAAGTCCCGTGTGAACAAACTCCCTCCCACCACACTTAAGACACCCACGGTACGTTAGTACTTATGCATCACCCTTCGTGGACTGTCCCAAGATAAAAAAAACAAAATATTTTGTTGATTGCCATTGTCTTGTCTGTTAGTTTAGCGACCCTTTTATTAATAATAAGAATAAAATGGAGGCGAAAATTTTTAAAAAAAAGTTCTGAAGCGACGGCGAAATTTATCACAGCCAAGTCTTCCGGAAGATATCAAAAAGAATATGAAATATTTTGTGAATGGCGCAAAACTTACAATGTAGAGAAAAGAGTCAAGGAAAACATAATGTTGGCTTACTTCTTAGATGTGGTAAGTGTAATTAGCTTTAATAAGAAATTATGGTAGTTTACTTACTTTGTTGGTTTTTTGTAGTCAAAAGTTCGACATTGTGGGCGAAATACTCTATGGCAAAATCAATGTTTATGGTCAAGTAGAACGTAGATATCCCCAAACTTTCGAAAGTAATAGCTTTCCTAAAAAAAAAGAGTCTGTGGGTCATCTTTGGTAGCCAAAAGTAGTAAATCAGAAAATTTACCTGCCCCTGTAAATATTTCAAATAATTCAAACTGCAGTGTTACCGTTAAGTTTAATTAAGTAATTTTATTGTAATTTGCATAATAAAAATTGTTCAATATTAACCCCTCTATGATTAACCCTATGTTAGTAAAAATACTAAATTTCAGTTTCAGTCCGGTAAAGTTACTTTACCGGCCTAGTGATGTAATGTATCGTTTCCCGGACTCAATCTGACAACGTAATGTAGTATGTTAAGGTACAGTATGAAATAAAAGCGGTAATTTTTCACTTATCGGGCCTACGGCCGATCTTATTGAAATTTTGTATACAGGGGTTTTTTGGGGCGCTGATCACGAATCTAAAGTCAAATTTTGTCGGACTCTGCTGGTTTTTGAGTTATAACGCCCCACTTGAACCTAACCTGCAAAACTTTCCTAAAATTCCTCCTTAAAACTGATTACACCCAAAAGATTTTATGGAAATACACTTGTTATTTTATATGATAAATTTAATTTCACCTTCCTTTAACAAATAATTTTAATAAAAAAAAAGCACAACAAGCACTTCTCAAAAATATTATTTTTATTTTTAAAAATGTCAACAAAATTGTCTAGAGATTTTAGTTGGTACGCCACGGACCCGCGAAACAATTAATTGAATGGCCTACTTTATAAATTTAAATTATATTTATTTTTAGCGATTTAAATTTAAAAAGTAAGGGCATTCAATTGTTTCGCGGGTCCCTGGTGTACCAACATAAAATTGTCTAAAATATCTAGACAATTTTGTTGACATTTATTAAAGAAACATTATTTTTTGGAAAGCGCTTGTTGTGCTTTTTTTATTAAAAATAATTGTTAAATAAAGGTAATATTAAATTTATCGTATAAAATAATAAGTGTATTATCATAAAATCTACCATTTTGGGTGTAATCAGTTTTAAGAAGGAGGATACTGGATACTGCTCTGTTTATGGCGTTGCTGCAAGGCAATTTGCCAGTAAGAAGGAGGAATTTTAGGAGTTTGTGCAAATTTGAGATTAGGTTCGAGTTGGGCGTTATAACTCAAAAACTAGTAGAGTCCGACAAAATTTGACTTCAGATTCGTGATCAGCGCTCCAAAAAACCAATGTATACAAAATTTCAATAAAATCGGCCGTGGGCCCGGTAAGTAAAAAATTACCATAAAAACTTATTATTGCTACCGATTATAAATGATAACTAGATCCATCAATCCACAGTTTTGCGTTTTTGTGAGCTCTATAAGGCAGAAAAAAATTTCGCCCTTCCGCTTTTTCGCGTTTGTTTAAACCAATCATATATATGAATTTAATTTTTATCAATTATTGGAACCTTGTAACTTGTAATTAAAGTCTAAAGAAAGATGTGCCTTAGTACTATTACAAATATAGATTAATTTTTTGAAATAGTCCAATTTGGATCTTTAGTTGTTTTCTTTTTTTTCCGATTGTCGGTTGCCTATCTAGTCTAATTTGCAAATATCTAACCCCACAATTTTGTCATTGTTGTTTATTTTTGTTAAGGCGTTTGTCCACTTAAAATCTATTCATTTTCGATTGAGAAAAACACCTAAACAAAAAATATGTCGCTTTGGTTTAAAAAGTAAGTTGTTTACAACAACAAAACATGTATTGATTTAAAAAGTCAGTCACCATGGTTACGTTTTAGGTATTTGTCTCAAACGTAAATGAACAGATTGTACATGTCAAATCCATCATATAAGTTTTCTAACTCGCTTTTAAATCTAGTTTTTTCTGTGTTTTTGCCGTGCTAAATTTGTCCTCTACCAAAGATAAATTATTTAAAATTCTACAATCAATAAAAACAGTCCTAAGAAAGCCTGTTTCAAAGGGGATCGCTACAATGGAAATTTCTGCATCAAATTCTATTAAACAGGAAGTATCTAAAGAATTTGGTAATTATTCCTCAGTAAAAGTAGTTAATAAAGAGGAGGATGAATTAGGAGATGTATTTAGAGAAAACGAGACTTTTAGTTTCGCAATTTTAAAATTAAAAACAGAGGACGAAGATATGGAAGATATATTTTTGAAAGATGAGACTTCCAACTCTTCGATTGTAAAATTAGAGCCATTAAACAATGATTCCAAATTTCAATACTCTTCAAGGAATACAGATGTGAAAGATATTTCCGATTCTGTTGTCATGGATTTAGATGAGTAAGTTAATATCAATTGGTAATAATTCAAAACAACATTTTTTGTTTAATTTATTTTCAAAAGTATGGTAATTTTTTTTTATCTTAAACAAAAAGTAAGTTCTACAATAATGAAGTAAACAGACTTGTCGTAAAAATATTCAGTAATTTTTTACTTATTGGGCTTACGGCCGATTTTATTGAATTTTAGCTTAGCTTTTTTGGGACGCTGATCACGAATCTCAAGTCGAATTCTGTCAGGAGGTTCTAGTTGTTAGGTTATAACACCCCATTCAGATTTAACCTCAAAAATGCACACACTTTCCCAAAATTACTTCTTCCTAAACTTGGTCACAGCCAAACTAAATGATTTTATGGTAGAACACCTTTTATTTTACAGGATAAACTTATTTCCCCGATTATTTACTTAATAGTTTTACTAATAAACACATTCAAAAATTTTATTTTTGTGTTCAAAACAATCAACAAAATTATCTAGACATTTTTGGATAGATAAGAGTTGGTGAAACTGAAAGGCGCCATATTTAAAATCTAAACTAAAAATGTAAAAAAAATAAAAAAAATCCATAATAGAAAAATTGCAAAATTCTACAAAAAGCATTTAATCCAAGTAAAAGCATTGTTTTAATCTTCTGTAAAAGATAAATTGTGATAAGGGTGCTTAAGGACTCCTGCAATTATATTGCAAGGTGTTTTAATTTAGAAGTTAAGGGAGGTATTTTGTTATTAATTGCACAATCAAAATACAAATATTGCCGAAAGTTGGTGCATTTTCGATAATCATATTAGGTGCACTTAGAATGGTTGCACGTCAAACAGCATATAGGGTAGGTCAAAAAATATAAAAATTGTACAAGAGTAAAGTACCCTTATTTTAGAAAATTTGGCAAAATGTCATGAAGAAAAGTTGTTCAGAATTAAAAGTTATGCCTAAATACCAAAACATGGCCTCCTTAGATTTTTTTTGCTTTTTTGAAAAACCTTTAAAATTACTCTTAATTTTTATTTTTTATTATTCACCCTAAACACTCATATATTATTCAAAATCAAATTAATTTCGTATAACTTTGTTCAAATTCAAGCCTAATTGTAACATTAACAAAGATTTTTATTTTTTTAGGGAATCACAAACTTCATGTTTGTTGCAACAATATTAAACACAACTTTAAAATTTTACAAAAAATCTTTTCAATGAGGTAAAACATTAGTAATGATAATATGCATATCAAAAAACACTCACTTAAAGTGCAAAATTTTTATTTTTAATGTTTATTAAAAAACTGTGCAAATTAATAGACATCATTAAAAAACCTACTAAAATGATTGCGGATACCTATGAAAAAAAAAAACAAATGAAGGTTAAAAGTAAACATTATGACAGCTTGGTGACAATTATTTTTCTTTCTTGAATAATTATTATTCGCTTATTAAGTTTATTTGATTTCAAATGCCTCTTCCAAGACAGTTATTGGTAGCCGAGAAGGCCGAATTAGTTTTAGTACATGGAGATAACTATAAATCAGTACTTAAAGCAGCAGATATTTTCAATGAAAGACATTTAGAGAAAGAAGTTCATTATTCAACTGTACCAAATTTTTAATTTTTTAGGGAATGAACCAATTTTATATTTGTTTCAATAATATTAAACACAACTTTAAAATTTTGCCAAAATTCTCTTTAACATTAGTAATGAAAATATGCCTGATAAAAAACGCTCATTGAAAGAACAAAATTTTTATTTTAAATGTTTATTAAAAAATTAATTTACAAACATAAATCCTAACAAAATAATCGCGGACACCCATGGAAAGGAACAAATAAGTGATAAAGGTAACATTATTAATATTTTAATTATGAATTAAAACTAACAACACAAGGTATGCATTATGTATGCACCCTAATAAGAAAAGCAATAAAGCAATGGTTTGGTTAGTGCCGATGCTATAACTTAACAATTAACAAATCAAAATTAATTTAAATAAAACGGAAAATATTTAAAACGCATAAAAAATAAAATTATGTTCAAAAAAATTATCAACGCGTATGTCCACCACCTTGTTTTTTTTATGGGTATCCGCTATAATTTTAGTAGGTTTTTTAGTGATGTCTATGTGTTAAAATAAAAAATTGTCACTTTAAATGGTTTACCTTATTAAAAAGATTTTTTTTGAAAAATTTTAAAGTTGTGTTTAATATCGTTGCACCAAACATAAAGTTTGTGATTCCTTAAAAAATTTAAAATCTTTGTTAATGTTACAAATATGCTTGAATTTGAGCAAAGATATGCCAAATTGATTTGGTTTTGAATAATGTATGAGAGTTTTTAGGGAGAATTTAAAAAAAAAATAAAAAAATAAGAGAAATTTTAAAGGTTTTTCAAAAAAAAAGCAAAAAAAAATCTTAGGAGGCATGGTATGTAGGCATAACTTTTAATTCCGAATAACTTTTTTTTTATAACATTTTGCCAAATTTTCTGAAATAAGGGTACTTTACTCTTGTACAATTTTTATATTTTTTAACCTAGCCTGTATGCTATTTGACTTGTAACAATTCTAAGTGCACCTAATATAATTATCGAACATGCACCAACTTTTAGGCAATTTCGTATATTGATTGTGCATTTAATAAAAAAAAATCCCATATGTTGCACACTTAAATGACCACACTGTATTAAATAGGTAATTGATAACATCTTTAAAAAAAAAAACAAACAAAATTAATGCAGTTAATGTAAACTCAATTTTTACACAATTAAAATTTAAAAAGTAGGCGCTTTTCAATTACTTCCCAAGTTGCACCATGGCTTAAAAACCCCTTAATAATTTTGTTGACTTTTTAAAAGTAAATATATTTTTCTTTTGGTGGTGTTTTTTGTTAAAAGTAACGACTAAAGAAACATAAAAATATTTGTATACTATTAAAAAATGAATGTTTTACCATAAAATCATTCAGTTTGGCTATGGCCAGTTTTAAGGAGGAGGGATTTTAGAAATGTTGTTCGTGAATACTTGGGGAATAACCTGTAGATTACTAAAATCAAAAATCCAACCAATTTTTTTTGGTAATTCTTTTAAACAATAATTATTAAAAAAAAACTTTATTTAGTTTTCTTTTAAATATAACAAAAAGAACTGGCTATATCACTTTACTCATAAAAGACCGTTTGTAGAGAATTTAAAAACCTACAAAATGGTTTTTGAAAAATTCCTATCCAACCATTTTTCACCGAGAAAAGTCGGAAAAACGCTTCAAACAGACTTTTTTTCAAAAATTCGTATTTCCGTTAGTTTTCAATATTAAGGACTGATTTTTTGGGAAATGAAAGTCAATAACATATACTTTGAGCTGCCGAAAGATGAAAATTATCGCATTAACAGTTTTTATTCAATCGCACTATAAACAAATTAGGCCCTTATCTTGCAAGGGCCGTGAATATTAGACAAATGGTCCGATTTGAATTGTTAAAACGGCTGTTTAAAGTTGAGATTAAAAGCTACAAATTGTGTATCTTACATTTTCATATAAGTTTGAAGAACATTGTTAAAAATGCTTGTGAACCTAGCGCGTCGAGTGAAAATTCGCGACCGAGACGTACGTGGAGGAGGCATCACGCCCGATGCCCACAGCCCGTCTCTCGCTTCTCCTTCGCTGCTGCATCCGCTCATGATTTCGGCTCATTTGTATGCTTGCTAGGTTGGGGGTTACTAAAGGCAACCCCGGTATAACTTTGCTTCGCGGCAATCTCCAGCTCAGTACACCCCGTTTCAAAGTTTATCAAGAGGCGGAGGAACCCTTCCGCATTGTTTTACACCCTAAACCTAGGTTTAGTTAGGAAAACGGAGCCTTTCATATTCAGTAGAGACTCCGATATTGTCTGGCTCTAAACCGTATCAATAACTCGGACTAGTTCAAAAATTTTAACTATTGTAATGCACATTGTAGCGTTTAAAGCTACAAGTTGTTTTTTTATATAGTTTTCTTCATAATAATAATATTATATTCAATTAGTATCAACGGCAATTAATTATTTTCTTATACAAATAAATTTAACGATTTCTAAACCTGCTTTGTTAACTAATAATTGCGGCACCGCTGCCCTTTTCCACGTGACGCCTGCTTGACTAAAGCAGTTTCAGATCGCTTTACTGATAACGCTTCGGTGGTGAAGCTACACGGCCGCACAAGTCGCTGTGTTGCCACAATTTGTCTTCGATTTTCAGTAGAAATATTCACACAAGTACTTCGATATGTGGGTACGATTTTCTCGTTTCCGGGCAGCAGATATTGTACCCGCGAGACAACAGGTTCTCTTTTCCTGCTCAGGCGGTTTTTTTTGCCTAATGGCGGTTCTGCCAAATTCACGTGTGATGCATTAAAATTTGCATATTTTCTTGTGGTATGGCGTGCTATGGTCAACTGGTGATGTTTTATCAGGACTATTAACGGTTGATTTGCAAACAGGTATGTTAAAATTCTAATATAGTGATAAATGCTATTTTCTTTCAATTTTCAAATCTAGTTTTATCCAAGTCATCTTGCTAATTTTGGGTGTTTTTTATAGCAGTGTGCAATGTTCATTTCCTCTGTAGGAGTAGCCACTGACTTCTTCCGTTGGTAGCCTGTAACCCGCATTTATGGTGAGTTAACTCATACTTGAAATACCCATAAATATCTGTATAATACTGAGTTTATTATCACTATAAATTGTTTAGTCTTTAGTACGAATTTTAAGGGTCCTAATACTGTTTTTCTTCAAACAGGGTTTTTACGGTTTTTTCGTTTTGGTAAATTCATCCAGTTTCGGCAATCGTTCCTGTATGGTTTGGCTCTTCACGTGACCACTACCAGTGTAGAAGCACAGCGTCGTCCAGCAGCCATTTTGTCCGAAACCAACAGGAAAACAGGTTTTACCTTTCCTTTTTTTTTATGGGGAATACCAACATCTGCGCCATATTTTTTGTTTACCTATTTATTTTAGAAGAAATTGAAATTTTATTATTTTTTTTTAAACTAAGTAATTAACCTACATTTGATGACATGTTTCTCTTTTATTATAATATTGTTTGTAAATAATGTAAAACAACTATCAAAATTGTAAGAACCGATCTGATAGGAAAATTAATTTTTTAGTTGATTTAAAAGGGGGTTATTTGCGCTTATAATATTACGGATGCTTGATCAAGTACACGGTATTATGCGTATTACATCAAGAATAAAGATTGCGTTAATTTTAATAGAAATAATGCGTCAGGGAGGTTCGTTTGTAAATTAATTAAAATTATATTTTTTTAATAGTTCATTCCTTAAGAATATGAATAAAAACCATTTATTTGAACTGACTGTTTATGAATTTAAATTCCTACCTTTGTGAAATTAATAACAACAGCTTAATCTCTAAACTTGGTTAATTTCGGTGTTTCCAACCAAGTTAAATTCTAATTAAAAGTAACCGAATAAAAGGAAATACCGTGGCGCCCATCTATTTTTCCTTAATTAATTATCTTACCTTAATTAGGTACATTGTACTCACGACATTACTGCTTTACCAGGCGAATAGCTAAGCCGAAGCAAATGTAACCTGTTCTGTAAGTGTTACAGAATAGGTTACGTTTCAACATATAATACATATAACCGGTTTCTGTCAGTCCTCTCGATCGCCGCTTGGCCAACGGCACCATGTGTGATTCTAGAAAAAAATATTTACGAATCACTCTTGATTTCGAAACTACACTTTCACGGTACTACTAAATGGCGGAGGGAGTTTCTCCTTGATCTTCCAGAATTAAAAACGTTGATTCGGATTCTCCCTCCGCCTTTTCCGGAAAAGCTCTGTAGCTGTTAATCGTGCGACTTCACCAAGGAAGTTTAAAGGTGTATGGAAGCCCAATGCTATGGCCCATTTGATCAAAAAATGTCCAGCCCAGTATGAAAATAACTGTCAGAGTTGGCCCCGCCGATTCTGCGCAATAACAAAATTCTACGAAATTATTTAATGTGTTGCCTACTTACCCACTGATAAATCAGTGTGTATTTAGGCAACACATTATAATTTTATGAGAGCCGGAGTACCGTTTTTTGGATTGATCAAAACCTTCTTATTTTAGTGATTAGTGTTTATTAAATTGTGACTATAATTTTGTGTTTATTGTTTGTTACTTATAATATCGTAACAAAATAACTAGAGGTTGTATGGTTTTGTTTTGCAAATCCAAGGGTAACATACCCGTCTTTTTAACTTTAGGTAAGTATTTTTTATATTTAAATTAGGTGCTCCTTATAAGACGTAACGTTAGGTAACCGAATAAATAATAATATATTATTTATGAATAACAGAAAATTAAAATTTCATAGGAAATATTAGTGAGAAACGTAAGGCAATCTTAACTATCTTTTAGATGATTTCCACAATGTTTATATATTTCTGTGGATTATTAAAAAGAAATAAGGTTTACATTTAGGTACTTTTATTTCACTTAATAATTTAGTACACTCTTTTAAAGGATCAAAATTATTGATTACTGGGCAGACCAGGCAAATTTTAATATATACAGGTCCCTCTAATTGAATGAAAGGAAGTATAATTTTGGTACGGTTTTTTGGGGCGCTGATTACAAATCAAAAAAAAAAAATCGGCAATGTTTCGTTTTCGAGATATTCATCATCAAAATCGAAAATCAAACTAACCTTATTTACACTATTCCTCTTTCTTTTTGCACAAAATTCTTGATTTTTACACTAAATTGGCACACAATATTTCACAAACACCTATTAAAAACTTTTTTTATGTTAATTTTACACCTTTTTTACACTTTTATTTTTTAAGCAAATATGGCTGCTGCCTTTGAACTTAAAAGTTCGCAATTTAATGGAAAAAAGGTGTAAAATAAATAAAAATACAAGGTTTTAAAAGGTGTTTATAAAATATTGTGTGCCACTTTAGTGTAAAAATCAAGAATTGTGTAAAAAAAGAAGGGAGAATATAGTGAAAATGAGGTTAGTTTAATTTTCAACTTTGATGATGAAGATCTCGGAAACGAAACGTTGCCGAAAAGATATTTTTTCAGATTTGTAATCAGCGCCCCAAAAAACCCCTGTATACCAAATTTGATCAAAATCGGAGAGGAGGCAACTTTCGAGAGACCGTTTGTTTAAAATTAAATTAGATTTTTGGTTTCTTAATCTCGCATTATCAACTTTTTAAGCTCGACATACTGTACACACATAATATTTAACGGATACTGTTACAATGGATACTCAGGTACCAAAGGTTACTAAACATTTTTAACCACTGTTATTCTGTCTCATGAATGTTTGTTATTAGTGAACAGTATATGCCTAAAAAGCAGATATAAAAAATTTCACTTTTTAATGTACAACCAGAATATTAGGATTGGATTAAACTCATTTACACTATCTTGCCCTTCTTTTATCACAAAATTGGTGATAAGTACATAATACTATCATACAATGTTTGAAATTTATTTAAAAAAATCCTGTTTTTATTTATTTACAAAGATTTTTGGTAAAAATACAAAACTTCCAAAAATATCGACCATTTAAATAGAAGGCAGTAAAGTGGCGCCATCTATTCTTTCCATATTATATCAGATGATATAAAATCTAATATTACACAATAATTTTAAATATTCTATAGGTAGTATCTTTAATAACCAACAATTTTGTGCAAAAAAAAAAACAGTGAATGTTGGAATTTGACATTTGATGATGTCAATTTTATAGATAGTAACAAAGAATTATGGAAATCCGGCCCTGACCTACTATTCATTGCGCAAATTCCGCGGGGCCAACTCCCCTATTCCCGCTGCCCTGCACGCCTGGACAATTTTGTTCTACAGTATTGGGCTTCCATACACCTTTAAACTTCCTTGGACTTCACTGGTCGAAGGTCAAGCAGAAAGTGTTCCGCTTATTTTGGTACCATTTTGTTTGACAGATAAATAACTTTGCTTGCCTGAGGGTTACTAAATTCACTCGTGGTTTATGACTTTGATTATAGTTAATGTCCGTACAATTGCAAAGACTTTTCTTGTAGGTTTTTTTTGTGTAAAATAAAAATTTAATATTGAAGTCTCCCTTGAGTACCGTACCATTTTTAACGTGCTAAAAGGGTAATGTTACAGTTTAAGGAGAAGCGGAGTTATTCAAGATAAAAATAAATTTATGTTATCTAAGAATACAAAAAAATCCATTTGCAGCGGACTTTTTGAGGTCACTGTGTATTTTTTTATTATTTAAATTTGAAAATTATTTTCATTGTTTACAGATCCAATGATTTTTTTACTGAGCAAAAGGTGACGGATATTAAAGTAGAAAACACACCCACAGTAATATCCGAAATAACAAAATCTGATGAGATAACCTTTGAAGAGTGGAATATAAAAAATGAAGAAGTGAACATCAAGCTAGAAGACGTAGATCAATCCAAAACCAGGTAGATATTCATAAAAAAAATAACCTTATATGACATGTACTTTGTTCATTATTATCTAGCAAGGACTAGACAGGCCGCTTCATTGTCTCTACTTACCCTTTTATAAAAAAAAATAAATAGTCTTCTTATACAGGGTGTTACTTAATGGTATGTCATAATTTGAAGGAGGCATTCCTGGATCGATTTTAAGTCAAAAAGTTCATATAAACGTGGGCCCTAAAATGCTTAGTTATTAAGATACAGGGTGTTAAAGTTTTATTTTATTTTCACTTTTTAATACATTTTTCAAAGACGGTTTGAGATATTGAACTGAATTTTGGCACAGGATATTATGGCATAAAAACACACTTTTCAGATGTTCATTTAATTTTTTTTTGCAACCAGTGGCGTAGCTATGACGAATTTTCAAAACAATTTTACAAAAAATACTACGCCATTGACTTGGGAAAAAAATTATGGTTTTATAATAATTATCAATCAATTATAAACAAAAAATCCCTCTTTCATTTTTGCCGTAAAACTTACCGTTTGGAGAAATCGTTAATTAAAAAATGTCTTATGTACCCATATTGCATCTTGAAAAATTATTATTGAAATAAATCAAGTTAGCTTTGCTCGTTGCCAGCGATTGTTGTTTTGTTGTTGTAAACATTATGACACTGACGTTAATTATCATTCTTGATTGTGTTAAACTTTTATTTTCAATTTTAAATACATTTTTCAAATATTTATTTTTAAGCTATTTTCTTACAAACTAGTGAACAAAAAGCAATAACAATTCGCCTCTATGCAGGCTTCTGCTCTTCTTCTCATTGAATTACGAACCCTTTCAAAAATTCCATGCGTGTTTCGGATAGTTTCACATCCGTCAATAATTCTATTTCTGAGTTCTTCTAATGTCACAATTGGTGTATGATTAACTAATGTTTTTAGGTGTCCCCACAAATAAAAAGCTAGGCTGTTCAGGTCAGACGATCTAGGTGGCCAAATTTGTGGTCCTCCACGGCCTATCCAATGATTTTGGTAGGCTCTATTTAAATGCTCACGAGCCAATATGCTAAAGTGGGCGGGAGCGCCATCATGCATAAACCAAAGTTGTTGCCGTAACTGAAGAGGAACATTTTCAAGAAGCAAAGGCAAATCATTTTGGAGAAAATTACAATAATCCTGTCCGTTAAGGCGTCCTGGTAAAAAAATGGTCCAATTAAATGGTCGGATACGATACCGATCCAAACGTTCAGTGAAAATTGTTCCTGAAAATGTGTCTCTGTAATCGCATGAGGGTTTTCCTGGGCCCAGTAATGATTGTTATGGAAATTGGTTATTGCATTTCTTGAAAAATTTGCTTCGTCCGTAAACAATATTTTGGCATCAAAATGAGGATTTTCTGTTACTTTTTGGAGATACCATCTACAAAATTGCGTACGTGGTTCATAATCTCTAGGAAGCAATGCCTGAACCCTTTGTATGTGAAAAGGATATAACAAAGAATCTCTTAAAATCTCCCATACCGTCTTGTAGCAGATGTTTAATGCCATACCTATTTTTCGCGTACTTGTGATTGGATCCTCTTCGACTGCATGCAGGACAGCTCCTCCACTGCCGGTGTTCTAACTGTACGGGGCCTTCCCTCGGAAATATTAGCTTTAAAACTGCCAGATTCAGTCAGACGACGATGAATATTTATAAATGTTCGTCTATCTGGGAGAGCGCGATTGGATACCTTTCTTGATACAAACGCCGCGCCTCCACAGCATTACCATTAGCTGACCATAAAGGAAATGCATTTGTGTCATTTCCAAATTAGAATAATTTACCATTTTTTTAACTAGCAAAATGCACGTTTTAAGATCGAAGGAGAAATAAATACAAACTGTCAAGAATGATAATTAACGTCAGTGTCATAATGTTTACAACAACAAAACAACAATCGCTGGCAACGAGCAAAGCTAACTTGATTTATTTCAATAATAATTTTTCAAGATGCAATTTGGGTACATAAGACATTTTTTAATTAAGATTTCTCCCAAACGGTAAGTTTTACGGCAAAAATGAAAGAGGGATTTTTTGTTTATAATTGATTGATAATTATTATAAAACCATAATTTTTTCCCAAGTCAATGGCGTAGTATTTTTTTGTAAAATTGTTTTGAAAATTCGTCATAGCTACGCCACTGGTTGCAAAAAAATTAAATGAACATCTGAAAAGTGTGTTTTTATGCCATAATATCCTGTGCCAAAATTCAGTTCAATATCTCAAACCGTCTTTGAAAAATGTATTAAAAAGTGAAAATAAAATAAAACTTTAACACCCTGTATCTTAATAACTAAGCATTTTAGGGCCCACGTTTATATGAACTTTTCGACTTAAAATCGATCCAGGAATGCCTCCTTCAAATTATGACATACCATTAAGTAACACCCTGTATAATTTTTTCCCGTTGAATCCAAAAATAACTCAGGTCCACAAAAAAACTTGTGTGAACTGGGGTCAAACTAAGATTTTCTGGCGTATTTTTTTCCGCTAAACACGAATCTGATGTCAAAATTGGGGGATAAACAGCAAAAAATCGAGAAAAAGCATAATTTCAGATATTAACATTTTGTTTTAATTCAAAGCGTCAATATCTCAAAAACTATAAAATATACACAAAACTTTATATGAGATAAACTATGTATTTTTACAAGACCTTTATTTTAAGTTATGTAACCTTTTTGTCTAAAAGCAATATTTTTCGAGTTATAATCAAAAAACCGAATTTTCAGATTTTTTTAAGGTATCTCCCCTGGAAAAAATTTGAAAATCATAGTTTTTTAATTTTATTTTTAGATTTTTTTTTGCTAATTTTAAGTGATTTGGGATTCAACTAAATAAAATAATACATTATCGGTCTAGTGATGATCGCGTTGTTAAAGGACATGGCACACTTCTTATGGATTTGAGTCACCGACAGATTTTTTTGAAATTTTAGTATTTTATTTTGAAAGTCCAAATAAGCATTTTCTTTCATGGCGCCAACCCAAGGAAGTTTAAAGGTGTATGGAAGCCCAATACTGTAGAACAAAATTGTCCAGGCGTGCAGGGCAGCGGGAATCGGGGGATTGGCCCCGCGGAGTTTGCGCAATGAATAGTAGGTCAGAGCAGGACTTCCATAATTCTTTGTTACTGTCTATAAAGTTGACATCATCAAAAATGTCAAATTCAAGCAATCACTGTTTTTTTTAATTTTTTGCACAAAATTGTTGGTTATTAAACGAACTACCATAGAATAAAAAATTATTTGTAAATTATTTTAATATTGATATTTTAAATATCATTCTATTTTAATGTGAAAAGAATTTGATTCCCTTTGTAAATAAAAACACGATTTTTTAAAAATAAATTTCAAACTTTGTATGATAGTTTCATGTACTTATCACCAATTTTGTAATAAAAGAAGGGCAAGATAGTGTAAATGAGTTTAATCTAATCCTAAGATTGTGGTCGTACATTAAAAAGTGAACATTTTTATAACTGCCTTTTAGGCATATACTTTTCACTAATAATAAACATTCATAAGACAGAATAACAGTGGTTAAAAATGTTTAGTAACGTTTGGTACCTAGGTATCCATTGTAACAGAAACCGTTTAATATTATGTGTCTACAGTATGTCGAGCTTAAAGTTGATAATGTAAGTTTAAGAAATCAAAAATCTAATTTCTTTTTAAACAAATACAGAAAAAGCAAAAAGGAACTTTAACATAAAAGTGTACTTCTTTTCATTCAATTAGAGGGACCTGTATATATTAAAATTTGTCTGGTCTGCCCAGTATTTAATAATTTTGATCCTTTAAAAGAATGTACTAAATTATTAAATGAAATAAAAGTACCTAAATGTAAACCTTATTTCTTTTTAATAATCCACAGAAATACACAAACATTGTGGAAATCATCTAAAAGATAGTTAAGATTGCCTTACTTTTCTCACTGCTATTTCCTATGAAATTTTCATTTTCTATTATTCATAATTGATATATTATTATTTATTCAGTTACCTAACGTTACGTCTCATAAGAAGCACCTAATTCAAATATAAGAAATACTTACCTAACGTAAAAAATGCCAGGTATGTTACCCTTAGATTTGCAAGACAAAACCGTACAACCTTTAGTTATTTTGTTACGATATTATAAGTAACAAACAATAAACACAAAATTATAGTCACAATTTAATAAACACTAATCACTACAATTAGAAAGTTTTTATCAATCCAAAAAACTTCTGCAACCACAAAATATAATCACACAAAGCAAAACAATCGAAACTAATACGACTTTCATAATTTATAATGTGTTGCCTAACTACACACTGATTTATCAGTGTGTAAGTAGGCAACACATTAAATTATTTCGTGGAATTTCGTTAATGCGCAAAATCGCTGCGGCCAACTCTGACAGTTATTTTCATACTGGGCTGGACATTTTTTGATCGAATGGGTCATAGCATTGGGCTTCCGTACACCTTTAAACTTCCTTGCGCCAACCTTGTAGCTATACAGGGTGATACCATAAAATAAAGCCAAATATTCTTAAAAATATTTATTTAATTAATTACAAAATATTGTCTGTTACCCTAGACTGATAAAATTAGGCATTTTTCATGTAAAAAGAATACATATTACAAACAAAGTACTTATCGCGTACAGGGTTTTTATCTGTCGTCATGTCCTACAGGGTGCACGATTTATTAATGAATCAACAAATATACAATGGCAAACTTCAAACAGTAACAAGTTAGATAAACCCATAATGAACCCAAACAAAATATTTGTCGTAGTAGGCGTTTTTAAAAAAAAAATGGTGTCGCTTAGTAAACAAATACATAAA
>JAHBCN010010807.1:0-30535 GCA_019359885.1 Listronotus oregonensis | reverse complement strand
ATGCAAACGGGTTGTCAACAAATGCTGTAATCTCTGGAGTGATGCCATTGTTAGCATGTTCAATACTATTGACTGGAGCTGTATTAAATATAAGTTTCTTTAACAATCTTTTGGATAGGAATTTAATAACAAAATGTTATATAACTTGTTTAGGTTTGTTTGTAACAAGGATGTATGTGAGATCTTGTGTATACGTGTTTTTAAAGCCATTATTAGATTTATTTTTGTCTTGGTGGTGTGATACGAGTAGTAATTTATGTATCTACCTGAGCTAGTCGGCTTAGTATACCAGTCAAGGATAATGTTATTATTATTTTGTCTTATTACTCGTATCTAGAAAAGGTACGCTGTTGTTACTTTCTTTTTCCACCGTAAACTGAATGAACTGGTTATAAGTATTAAACACAGTAGAATCTCCTCAACACCATTAATCGGTACCGAAGTGATAATATCATCAACGTATTTCTTTAAAAAGGGAATCTGGAATGACAACTGAGGAACACAGACATCCAACAAATCATCCATCACATACTGAGATATGATAGGTGAAATTGTCGCACCCATTGGCGTCCCCAAGATTTGCTTAATATTAAGCAAATACCAGATTGGGAGAGAGTTCTTACATCTCCTCTTACTCGTGTCGCTACCGGACACGAGCACAATGTGTTCTGATGTTTTCTGGTGTCCCAGTCTCCTGGAGAGTGTGACGAGCAGACGATTAGATCCGTCATGCCCTCCTCTCCAGGTCTAATGACGTGGGTAGCTACCAGGTCCTTGTTACAGGAACCAGATGTTCCTTCTGAGGCCGTATTTCCGGCCTTACCCTATGAGAACGGTCCTATCCGCTTTCTGTTTAAAGCCAGGACCCCCGTTTCCTTACAAAGGCGGTTCTGTCCGCCTTCTGTTTGGATTCAGGGATCCCTCCCTAAGCACCGGTTTGTTCGGGGTGGATTAGCCCTTCCCCGTGAAACAGGCGCCGGTGACTTCAGGGGCACCATTCGAAACGAATTGACCTGTTTCGGTCGGCGCACCTTTGTCTGCTTGTGACTTTGAGTGGCACCTCTCGAAACGGATTTATCCGTTTTGGTCAGCGCACCTTTGTCACTTTTTTCCTATGAAAGCGATTCTGTCCGCTTTCTGTTTGGAGCTAGGGAAGCAATAGTCCACCACGGCAGAGCCCTGCATTATCGCAGTAAGGCTAGATACTATGAGAGGCCTCCTTGTATCTCAGAGGCACCGTTGGAGTCACCTGTTTAAGGCACAGGATGTCATTCACTCATCGCACGGTATGCTAACACCTTGAGTTAAGTCTTGTGTTCATCTTAGCTTCGGATCCCGTTCCATATGGTGGCAACAAGGGTTGCCGATAACCAGCAACTCTAGCGCATGTTCCAAAAGATCCTACTGGGTCCAGCCACGACAACGACGTGTGAACACAGCGGTTGGGTAGAGACATTTAGGATTAGAGTTAGAAATGGCTAGTATGACAGTTGTGTATTTTTTGTTTAGTTATACTATGTTAACATTGGTCTAAAGCAGTCTTTCTCAAAGTGGGCGATAACGCCCCCTTGTGGGCGCTGGAGGCCTAAAGAGGGGCGGTAAGGGGCCCAGAAAAAATTGAGGGCGCTGATGTGATTTAAGGGGGATGGGTGATTTGTAACTTCAGCTACTTCATATTTCAAAATTCACTGAAATTAAAATCCTCCTACTACACAACATTAATTTATTAGTTCACATTTATATCCTATTTTATTGTATAAATATAAACTAAAAATATATTAAATAATTATTATTTTTAATGCGTTCGCAACGCTATTCATATCTCAAGTTATTTAGTAATAGGTATCAAACACTGAAAAACATTCGTGTCTTCAAGTGTCGCAGGTGAGGTCCCCACCTCAAAAGACACATATTAAAAATAGGTATCTATTGTTGCAGCCAAGCTGAGTACTTGCCGAATGCGGAATTTTTTTGTACCTAATCTAGTAAAAATAAAGAAAAAATAAAATTGAAATTAGAAGGTTCAATTATAAATCACGTTTGGCGCGAACAAATATTGTACGATTTATTTGTGCAACCCTGTATTATAGTCCGTCAACGTTCGTGCGGTACGTTTTTGCAGAGTCCAGGTGCAAGGAGGGACAAATCCCAAATACACAGCCGCGGCTCGAGACATCTCGATGACTGACGTAACGTTACGCCGCACGCACGCATCGCACTCACTCCGCCCGCTACCCCGATACTCTTAATACTGTTAAGTTGAATTATTATTACTCAATTTTGACTATTGATAATTTTGAATAAAAGATATTCTTAATATTGAGTTGCATTATTATTGCTCTCTCGGGTAAGAAAAGTCTCGTTTAGAATATAGGTCTAATTAAACTCCAGGCGACACTAATATGTTATTGAGATTTTTAAGGTGAAAAAAAATGGGGGGCGATTTTTTTTAAAGTGGGCGTTAGACGAAATAAGTTTGGGAACCTCTGGTCTAAAGTAATATTTTCATTTTTGTACTATTTGGAGTTTGTTACTGTGTAAGTATGTATTTATAAATAAATAAAGTCCTTATGAATCAGTCTGTATAGAAAAAATACTACCTAGTGCTTAAAGACCTTCCGTTCGTAAATCCTCTGTTGGAAGACTATTTAAGCCAATCAATTTTATTCCTATCAACTTATCATTCATTCTTACCCCTCATCGTCTCCTCTCACTACCCATCTTCCTCTTTCCTCCCCCCATCATTCTCCCTCACCCCATCTTTCCCCTTCACCCACACATCTTCTCCTTTCACCCTTATGTCCCCCTGTCTATTCCCTTTATCTCCTTTTTAGTTTCATTTTGTTAACCTAATATTTTGTCCTGCTGTTTTTCCTCATTATTAAATGTTACAAATTAATGGTTGCTCTGTTTGAACTTTTTTGTTTTTAGGACGTTGAATAATTGCTTGGGCAGAGAAAAATATGAAAATCAGTATGATGATCAAGACCCTCAAAAGCAGAATTTAATCAAGCCACATCCTCACCCTTTAAAACCTGGTAAAAGGTTTAAATGTTCTCATTGTGATTATCAAACTATTCATAAAAGTCATTTTAAGACACACATCCTCAGACATAAGGATCCCGAAGAAGTTCAGATGTTTAAATGCGATCACTGTAATTATCAAACTCTTTATAAAAGTGGTTTGAAAAATCATAACCTCCGACATAAAAATCCCGAAGAAGTTCATATGTTTAAATGCGATCAATGTAATTATCAGACTATTTATAAAGGTGATTTTAAAAAGCATAATCTTCGACATAAAAGTCCAGAAGAAGTTACTATGTTTAAATGCAATTATTGTGATTTTCAAACACGGCAGAAAGCAAGTTTAAACAGGCACCAGCTTCTACATAAAAATCCCGAAGAAGTTAATTTGTTTAAATGCGATCAGTGTGACTATAGAGCTCTCTACAAAAGATATTTAAAGAGGCATGCTCTTCAACATAAACGTCCTGAAGATGTCAATAAGTTTAAATGCCATCAGTGTGATTATCAGGGTATTCATAAAAATGGATTAAAGAGTCACATCCGCCGACGACATCAAAATCCCGAAAATGTTAATACGTTCAAATGTCATCAGTGTGAATATCATACTCTTCACAAAGAGGATCTGAAGAGACACGTTATCTGCCATAAACATCCCCAAGAAGTTCATCATCTGTTTAAATGCGATCATTGTGATTATCAGAGTGTGATAAAAAGAAATTTAAGGAGACACCTCGTCCGGCATAAAAATCCCAAAGAAATAACCAGGTTTAAATGCGATTATTGTGATTATCGAACCAGGGATAAAGGAAATTTAAATAAACACGTCATCCGACATAAAAATCCTGAAGAAGTTCGAATGTTTAAATGCGACTATTGTGATTATGAAACACCGTTCAAAGGAAGTTTACATACGCACGCCCTCCGGCATCAAAATCCAGATATATTTAAATGCTCTCATTGTGATTTTCAAACCATTTACAAAGCAAGTATAAAGAAGCACGTCAAACGACATGAAAATCCCGAAGATGTTAATTGGTTTAAATGCGATCATTGTGATTATCAATCCCTTTACAAAGACTATGTAAAGTTGCACGCTCTCCGACATAAAAATCCTGATGATGTACAAATGTTTAAATGCGATCAGTGTGGTTATCAAACTGTCAACAAAACTCGTTTTAAGAGTCACGTCCGCATACATCAAAACTCCGAAGATGGTATCATATTTAAATGCGATCACTGTAATTATCAAACTCTTCACCAAAATTGTTTAAAAACACACGCCATACGACATAAAAATCCCGAAGATGTTAATTGGTTCAAATGCGATCATTGTGATTATAAAGCCCTTTACAAATACTGTGTAAAGTTGCACGCTATCCAACATAAAAATCCTGAGGATTTAGAAATGTTTAAATGCGATCAGTGTGATTATCAAACTGCGAAAAAAAGTAGTTTAAAGAGACACGTCCGTAGACATCAAAATCCCGAAGATGTTGATATGTTTAAATGCGATCATTGTGATTATCAAACACGGGAAAAGGGAGCCTTAAAGAAGCACATCCTCCGACATCAAAATTCCAAACATGATTATTTGTTTAAATGAAATCAGTGTAATTAGGGACTACCCCGTACTCCCGAGGATGGTAATATCTTCAAATGCAATTACTGTGATTATCAAACTGTGAAAAAAGCAAATTAAAAAAAACACTTTATCTGGCATGATAATCCGGAAGTATTTAAAATGTTTAAATGCAAAGTTACTATGTTTAAATGTAATCATTGTAATTATCAAACTGTGGAAAAAGGAAATTTAAATAAAAACATAATCCTACATAAATATCTTAGATAAATTTATGTGTTTAAATGCGATTATAATTATAATAAGATAAGTAAAATGCACCTAGATGAGAAACAGCTGTATGTGCATAATTCACTACAATCACAACTAGATTCAAAAACATATCTTAAATAAAGTAACATTCAACAACCAAAACTAAGAGAAAGGGCAAAATCTGCAATCTACAAAAATCATGTATCACTAGAGATAAATTAAGAAATCAATTAAAAAAACCTTTCAAATTGTAGGTAGTTATCACAAATATACCTTTTGCATACCGTCCTAAACTTATGTTTATTCAATATTCTTTTGGTTTGGACTGAAAGCATATTATAAATTTTGGTGCCAATATAATTAATGTATCTAATATTAAGATTATTGCGGCTAAGTGGAAGTTGCAAATCTCCATTTTCATTATTATTTTCATTTATTTATATTTATTTCATATTTGTGGTCTATAGCAACCTGCATGTCTCTATGTTTCTGCATAAAAGAACAGGCAGTTACCATATATATTGATCTAATATTACATAAATCTGAGGAAGAAAGCTTACGAGTGGGATATAATTTATTTCTTTTAAATATAATTTTAATGATATATTCTTGTATGATATTTAATTTATGTAAATTGCTATTATAAAGTCCGCCCCACACCAGAATCCCATATCTAATTATCGATTCTACAAATGCCTTATAAACTGTTATAAGAGTTTTTCTATTTAAAAATTCTCTTATTAGGTAGAACTTATGAATGAGTCTGCATATTTTACTCGATAGATAATCAATATGTGGTTGCCATTTAAGAAATTTATCAATTATAATACCAAGTTATTTTGTACTTGATCCTTCCATAATATGATGGTTATCAATAGTAATTGAGTTAAAAGGTGGTCTGTTAGCCCTAGTAAGGGAAAATGCTATATAATAGGGAACTTGCCAATATTTTTAATTTTTTCAAAAGTATTTGAAAATATAAGTAAATGTCGCCTTAAAACACGTATTAGCAAAAAAATACATTTTAGATACTCACAACGGCCGCAATAAATGATTGAAAATACATTCAAATTCTACCTGGCGGACCAAAACGCTTTGCCATTGGTCGTGACGTCACAACTCACAATCGTCAATCTACGTTCATTTTAATTCAACGGAATGGCCATTATAAAGGCGTTGTCGCCTTGATTTAAAACTGTTCGGTTCGTCAAATTTTCTTATATTTAATCGATTGTGAGTGTTACTGCAGTTTCCATACTTTAAACATTGTTAAACGGGCTTTTCTCTTTCCATAAGTAGGTGTGGAGGTGGTTTATTTTAAACATCGTGTTGCATAACAAAAACCTAGGTTATTATTTACTTACATTGAAATGATCCTCACAAACAAAAAGTACGGAGTTCGGGGAAATATCCTTGATATCTCTACGGCACGCTTTTAACCATTTCGCTCTTCGATTTGGATTTGTAGGCAGGTTAATAAATATTTTATTCGGTGTTTGAAATGTCGTACTCCGACACATTGGTACAACAGTATTTAAATTGTTTGATACTACTTTTCTCCATAATAAACTTTAACACGACCCAAAACAATATACAGTTACAAAATGCAATGAAAATTATCGATCCACAACAAAAAATAACAGTACAATAATAGAGAAAGAAAACTGTGCAGCAGCGTGGCGTGTTCGCTATACGGATGGGTCGACGGCCATCGTAAGTAATGACGTCATCCACGCTGGCACGAAAATGAACTGTTTGAAATGCTTTTGGACCGCGCGAAACTTTAACGCTGGATTATGAAGTAATTATTTAATTTTAACCGGAAATATTTTGGGAATGTTCTTTCTAGACATATATAAAGCAAATCATGAGATTTAAAAAAAACTCTGCAATAATTTATAAGCAGTTCCTCTAATGCCACAGGAATGAAGGACGGCAAGAAGTCTGTCATGGAAGACAGTGTCAAATGCTTGCAAAATTTTTATTTTATTTTTTTGTGAAAATGTTTACAAAGACTGAAGATTTTTTTTTTTTTTTTTAAATAATGTTCATCAGGTGCCTTCTTTCCCGCGCCACGCATTCTTGAAGTCTGGACCATGAATCTACGAAAACAGCATGTATCATTTATTTTTTGGAATAGCGTTTAGTTCCGCCCGAGTACGCAATTTACAAGCCCTCAGAGTGCATGGTAGGTAGGTAGGTTTAAAGTGAGTGGACTTTTTACGCCCTCCACTGCGACCGCTCGGTCTATTGTGGCTCACACCTTTTTATATTTCTCCCAATAGGATCGGGCTTCTAATGAATCCGATACCAGATTGGGAGAGAGTTCTTACATCTCCTCTTACTCGAGTCGCTACCGGACACGAGCACAACCTCTGTTCTGATGTGTTCTGGTGTCCCTGCCTCCTGGAGAGTATGAAGAGCAGACGATTAGATCCGTCATGCCCTCCTCTCCCGGTCTAGTAACGTGGGCAGCTACCAGGTCCTTGTTACAGGAACCAGATGTTCTTTCTGAGGCCACATCTCCGTCCTTACCCTGTGAAAACGGTCCTATCCGCTTTCTGTTTAAAGCCGGGACCTCTTTTCCCTATAAAGGAGGTTCTCTCCGCCTTCTGTTTGGAGTCAGGGATACCTTCCTAAGCACCTGTTTGTTCGGGATAGATTAGCCCTTCCCCGAGAAACAGTCGCCGGTAACTGGGGCACCTTTCGAAACGGATTCACCCGTTTCGGTTGCGCACCTTTTTCTGCTTGTGACCTTGAGCGGTTCTGTCCGCTTTCTGTTTGGAGCTAGGGAAGTAATAGTCTACCACGGCAGAACCCCGCATTACCGCAGTAAGGCTATAGATACTCTGAGAGGTCGCCCTGTATCTCAGAGGCACCGTTGGAGACACCTGTTTAAGGCACAGGATGTCATTCACTCATCAGCACGGTATGCTAACACCTTGGATTTAATTAAGAATTTAGAATGTTCAGTTTCATTTTTGTTTAAATAATTTTTGTTATCCCCTGTGGAGGGGTGGCGAGGGTTGGGGTGAGATTTGAGATTGGGTAACATGTTTTTGTACATGTTTATTTTTATTGCGGATTTAATTAAATATTTAAACTGTTCAGTTTTAGTTTTATTTTTTTAACTTTTTTTTTTGTTTTTTTTCATCCCCTGTGAAGGGGTGGCGTGGGTTTGGGGTGAAAATTGGGGGCCAAACACAGAATTTTTTGAGAAATCCGAAAATGCAAAAAATAGGGGTTTCTATTTAAAATTATAAAACCACCCTTACGTTCACCCCCTTAAGAGGAGTGGGGGTGGTTTTTGACATCAGAATTAGATAGACGATTGTTTCAAAAACAAAGTTCAGTTGCAATCTTGGAAATCCAACCTTTTGTTCTCGAGATATTTGACCCAGTCCAGACTTTTCGGACACCCTGTATTTTAATATTAAACCCAAGTACATATTCCAATACTGAAGCTTAAAAATAGTCATTATTAATTTGCATACCTTTTAATTTTGACAGATTCGTGCAATACGTTCCTGTCCTTAAAAATAAAAAGTCTGATTTTCAGTAGTGCAGGTAGCCGCTGCCCGTTAAAAGAATGCCTCTGGCTAAAGCGATGCCTTTGTGTGTTGCTCGAGTCAAAAACTTCAATCGAGCCGACCCGGCTTTCACATCTGGTTTAGTTAAATCTGTGACGTCGTCCTATTGCTTCTGGTTCCAGCGCCTAACCCATTCGGCTACGAAGGTATATTAATATTAATTAATATAAATATTGGTTAAATTGTGTGCAGTAGAAGACATAATTAGGAATCTTAGGCTGTATAGCGGTAAATAAAAAACGACTCAAGCATACACATAGCGCTCGCCTAATATCTTAAAAAATAAGGTTGCTACCCCTAAAAATTTTATATTAAATATGTTTCTTAAGCCATAATGTGCAAACAGTTTAAAAATTATACAAATCGGATTGAAAGAAAAATTTTATATCTAGGTTTTAAGTCAGAGCTTTTAGCGCGCGTTAAAATATAAGTTTTGCAATCCGCATACACATATATTTATGGTTTAAGCCTAACGTAGGATAAAATCAACTTATATATTAATTAAAACACAGCCACCGAATGCGAAAAATAGCGGCTAACATATCTAAAATAATAATTAAAAACGCATTCAAGTTACCGGGTAATCAGCGGTATAATATCAAATAAAATTAGGTTGACTCAAACAAGCTCATAGCGCTCGGTTAATATCTTAAAAAATAAGGTTGCTACCCTAAAATTTTATATTAAATATGTTTCTTAACCCATAATACACAACCAGGTTAAAAATTATACAAATCGGATTGATAGAAATATTTTATATCTGGGTTTTAAGTCTAACAAATAACAGGAGCTAAAAATTAGCAACTAATACATTTAAGTGTGTAAATTATGAGGCAAATACATAAAAATTATCACTAAAATTAGCAAACCGATGCCAAGGGTAAGTATCAATTAATTATATGAAAAATATCACTTACTCACTATCCATTGGTTGTAGGCGATGTAGACCCATTAGAATAAAATAGCCACACAGTTTCGCTTAAAACTCTCATATTCTGACAGCCTACACATAACCTACAGGGCTAACAGGTAAAATATAGCCAAAATATTCCATTTGCCTAAAATAAACATACCCCATCATAATTTTATCAGATAATAAATAAAAATTACTAGCTTGAGGGACAGATAAACAGAAAAGCGCTCAGTTTCCAATCGACCTGTTAAATAAAGCCGTTGCAGGGGTACATAATAGTATAATTAATAAATAAAAAAAAATAGGCTAAAATAAAGCCGTTGACAGCGTATATATTTTATCAAATAATACCTAACATTCTGTTAATTCTATGAGCTATCTCAAAACCACAAAAGACGATAACTCTTTTAACTGTTATTTTATGCAATTGAATCAAAAAAATTTAATATGTATTTAATATATATATATATATATATATATATATATATATATATATATATATATATATATATATATATAATATATATATATATATATATATATATTTATATATATATATATATATATATTATATATATATTTATTATATTTATATGTATTTAATATCTTATTATTAGTTATATATATGTTGTATTGTTGTTTGAGGTTTGTAGCTTGTCTATGTCATTTCCATCAGATTTAGATAATCTGTTACAATAATGTATGAAAGTTGCTTTGGTTTAGATATGCTCTTGTCTTCTTTGTTTTTGAATTATATTTTTTAAATTATTATTTAATATATATATATAATATATATATATATATATATATATATATATATATATATATATATATATATATATATATAAATTGCACAAAGCAACGTCTTGAGATACTTCAAATTGCACAATAAGTGTAACGGGAAACTCACTCTAGGTGCGTCAAAAAAAAATATATATATATATATATATATATATATATATATATATATATATATATATATATATATAAAAGTTTCAGGAATGTAGCAAAGTAATTTTTACATATTTCACACACATTATAGAAAAATAATATGGTTAAAATAATATTTGAAACAGGTGCATAGATAGCAGGTTTCTCAAGCTAAAAAACGTAATTGTTATCAAAATATATAAGTTTAAAATGTAAAAAGTTGATTTGTTTTTATAAATTAAGCAAGCCTTTTTAACTAGGTAAAATAGGCAACAAGGATTCGTTTACAAAAAAAAATATTTATGTCCAAAAATTTTCATAAAATAAATGCAATGGAAAATTAGAAGTTTATTCGCTTATTTCCAAATAACAGCACTGTTTTTCGAAATAACAGTATTTTAAATAACGGCACCGTTTTTTTAAATAACGGCACCGTATTTTCAAATAACGGCACCGTTTTTAAATAACGGACCGTATTTTCAAATAACGGCAGAGACGAATTCTGTAATATAGGAGCCAGAGCATAACATTCAATTCGTCTGTCATATCGCCGATAAACTGACCTGTAGGTATATCTGCTTCGTTATCTTTTGAAACGTAAATAACTGAATCGGTATCGTAGTATAGTACCCTTTTGTTAAGTTGTTCAAGATAACTATATAATTTAAGTCTCGCTTGGGCCGTAACGTAGGCTGCAATAACAACATTTACAGTAGGGAGAGGATCAAAAGTCTCCTCTGTAAATTCATACCCAACTACTAAGGTATCTTCATTTATTGGAAGAACGCTATTAACATGTAGTGAAGGATTTGTCAATATTGAAAAGAATTCCGAGGGACTGTTAATAATTTTTAGTTTTTTGGTTGATTCTCTTTTTGTCCAAATTTTCCCCAGAAACTATTCAGCATTAATTTAGCTAACGAACGAAGACCTGGATTCTCCAAAATACGAGCATACCTCAGCTCGACATCTTCTTTTCTAAGAATTCTACGATGTATTTGTTTCTTTCGTTTTCTGTTTTACAATTTTAGGCCAACCCGATGCTTCTTGTTTTATCTGAATAAATGTGTTCATAATTTTGTAAAAATGCCTTCTAAATTGTCATCTTTATTAAACTGTCGCATCTCGTATTTCCAAAATTCAGAAACATATAGGATTTTATAACCCTTTTCGACCGCTTTTAAAATTTCATCTAGAACCCAAGTTCCCTCCAAAGTTCGTTCTTCATCGGAATGTTGGCATTCCTGAAGGTTCATATTTTCTCCGCAGGAGCGACACAAGACAAACATTAATTTATTATTCATCTTAATAGGTAGCACAGGATGATAAATATGTTTTGGGGAAGAATTTTGCATTTAATTAGACCATTCACTTGATTTAATTCCAAATCTTTACAATCTTCTCCAACGAGGACCTCTGGATGACCGATGGGAAATTTTCCGTACTTGCAAACATATGGGTACAGAGAACAAATATCAACGTATTTAATTTTTCATCTTCTTTTGGTTTATAATATTTCCAAACATTTCCAGTGCGGCCTCCGTAAAAAGCATCTCTTGGATTTAAGGGGATCGAAGCTATTATGGGATGGTTCTTGATAAATGCTTCGATATTTGAATCTTCTTGTAACATTCTTCTAAACTGACATTCCCACATTTCATGTACCGTAAAGCCAAAACTTCTTAGATGTTCAGTAGTGGCCACGGTTGACTCATACCTTAACTTTAAGGTCTGCGAGGGATCATTTAAAACAGGATCGTTTCTTGTGTTTTTGTAGCAAATCGTACAGCCGTGGAAATAACAACCTTGAAACTGAAATACTTCTTTTGTTTCCGGGCAAAAACCATCTACCTTTAAACCATGTAAAATAACCTCTTGTTCTTTGGCTGCATGAATAATATTTATCTTTCTTTGGTGTTCTTCCCAAATCAACCATTGAATTGCAATTTTACTTTGCCGGTCTCTCCATCTGTAGCCATTTTTGGGAATTATACCTATCGTGTTGGGCTGGAGGAAATTTCTGCGAAATACCTAATTACAGGCGCTTGCTATGGTAGTAGCTTCTGTAAAAGGACAAACATTTGCGGTGTTCATTAGCTGTTCCCTAAATTTAAGACATGCTCTGGTTAAAATTTCAACGTCTAAGATACAGTAGCCAGCTAGATCTATTTGCATATCAAACTGGTCGTTTCGGTGTTTCTCGTACCAGCTAATAAATTTTGCTCTATCTTCTTTCTTCATCTCATCGGGGTTGTAAAATTCTTTGTTTGGTAATTTTCCAACATAATTTTCATTTCTCTCGTATTAAACAGATGTGGAAAGTAACCCTTTTTAAAATTATAATCGAGACCAAACGCCTCAGGCAGCTTGCTAAGGGCATTGAAAAATAGTTTAAAGAGTCAATAAATTTCACGTTCCCCACAATCATACTAATAATTTTTGTACCTCTCATGATAAGATCTGGACTTAAAGCTGTCTTAGTTAAAATATAATTTAGGATAAATTGGTGATCAAACGATTGTCCATTGTGGGCCATAATGACAATATTTTTGAATTTTCGCCTCCATTGTAGGACATGTTGTGTGAAGGAAGCTACAGGATCTTGTCCTCTTAAAACTTGAAGACGTACTCCACATTTATTACAGCGTATAACGTCAGTGTTTATGCAAGTATCACAGCATTGTTTAAATACACACACAAATTAGGTTCATGAAGAAGAGAACCGTTTTCTAAGACCTCCTCTTGACGGGTTTCTAAATCATAAAAAATAAAAGAAAATCTTTAAGTTTAGATTTTCCCATATCTCTTTGAATATAACACAAATGATTATGGGGCACATGCCTGTAACAATTCTTGCAAAAAAATCTCCTCACATATGTGTATTCTTTGATCTTTCATTGTAGTGAGACAGTTTTCACATCTTTTAATTTTGTTACATACAGAGAAATTTTTATCATAAGACTTATCTTTTATATGATTATTAAAGCATGCTTCACCCTAAAGTAACGTTTACAGTTGTTACATTTTCTCTTGACTTGGTCTGCCGTACACTTTGGGGATTGAAAACACCCGGGGCATGTGCCTCCACAACGGTGCTCGTCTTTGTGCTCGTAGGGAATATGGCATATCTCACAGAAATAACTAGCCGCAAAGGCGGCTGTTAGTGAGGTTATAACGTTGTAATGGTCTTTGTGGTGTAATAAATTCAGCCTTCTATCGCTCTCTACAGATCCTTCAAAAATTACATTTCTTCCCTTTGAACCATATTTGTAAACAACAATTTTAAATGATTTTAAATGTTGTTGGAACTTTGCAACTCTGGAATTCCTGCTCCGTCTTTCGGAATACTAATGTTGGCCTCATTCAATAATTTTATTGTTCTTTGTGTTTGAATTTTACAAACATCTTTCCTTATTTTATTAAACTCCGGATCATTTTACCTGCCATAGCCACTACCAGTGCAGGGAAGACATAGGTTATCGGTATTTTTAATTGTTATAATTCCTTTTCGCATTATACATTCCTCTACAAATGTGTTATACTTGTGTGTTCTCCCTTTTCCTTCAGGCATTCTTACAGAGGTCACTCCAAGACAAAAGGAATCCGTGTTAAAACCAGAAGAATTAGATTGGTAAATACTGCTGATAACACCCCATACATCTTCATAATTTACTTCTCTAGCTGGCTTAAAACGGATCCAACCTTCACCTCTATTAAATTCTTTGAAGCAAAAACTAAATCCAACCTGATCTGTCGGGTTAAGGTCATCGGTTGCTCTGTTAATTATTTGACTAATAGCATCCCGGAGCCAGCCACACTCGCCCCGATAAATTACAAGCAAAAGAATAAAATTTGGGCTTCTGAAATGTTCCATGCAAACATTTGTAAAATTGGGTACGAAGAAAAGTAACTTAATTATTAGATTAACGAATAATTTACGGTAAAAAAAATGAAGAACTGTGTCATCAATAAGATAGAGTATGAAGTTTCACCTTGTTTAATAACCACGTAGAAATAATTTTTGTACTATAATATTTTATTAATTTGTCTTAAATAGGTCTTTTTTTTTTTGTTGATATTCCCAAGTTTATCCAAACGACTAGAAGTGCCTTTATATTCTCGTAAGAAATGAAGAGAAATAGAAGTAGTGAAATATGAATAATTTATTTTAAAATATATTATAAAAGTTACCTAAAGGAATTCTGGCAACCTTAATACAATATATCGTAAATTATCTGTTATCATACTTATTAATTTACGTTTTGAAAATGATGGACAAAAAAATGACAAAAGCTACATAAAAGATTTAGACACAAATTTATTTAGAAACAATAAATCACATTAAGCATAAGAAAAATATAAATATGTTTAATTAGAGTAAATAAAAGTTATATTTAATTATTGTTTACTGTTATATAAACATAAATTTAAAACAAAAACATTAAACGATAATAAAGCACCCCTTACAGACTATATAAACTAGGAAACATATATTTTTAACTTTATTAAAAAAAAAAAAAATTTTTTATTTACTTTTTTTTATTTTTCTAACAACTTCGTTCACTGTCATCACATTTCCCTTTTTTAAGTAAGTCATATACTTATAAACCAATATACTGATAACTTCTCATAAGCTGTGTAATGATATTTTGAAGCCAACAAAGGGAGATAGCACTACCAAACATAATATAAATTTTCCATAAATCTATTTCCGATGGAGAGCTTCCAACTACGCATGAGTGAAATTCTAACATCCTATTGGCTGGTCATCACAACGGTTATCGATCGTCTAAACTTTCACCAATCCAAAAAGTGCTCTTAAAGCATGCGCAGATATGCTGACTCCATCTAGAAATGGACATATACGTTTTTACATGGGACGTCGAATATGCCTTTCTCTCTTTCTTGGCTTCAATTATTTGTCAATGTAAGCAGTATATTGGTTTATAAGTATATGGTTAAATGGAACTGAGCAATCCTCTAGCATTTAGTCGTTGGGTAAGGACAAGCCCAAAGCCCAGAATACTATTTCGTATTTTGGGCCCAAAGCCCATAAAGTTGACTTGACTTGCAAATAGGCCTTTTCATCATGATTTTTTTTGTGCGCATGCGTCAGTTTAAGAAATTTTTTTCGTACTGTTTTTTGTAAACAGGCATGTTAAAGGGCCTGAAAACACATAATTAAAATAAAAAAATACTAAAGAAAGTATAGTTATTGAAGAAAAGAAATACGAAAATAAAGGAAAAAGTGCTTTAATTAGCAAATAGGTTTTTTTAATCGATTATTATAATGATATCAGTACGAAAAGGAGCGAATAAGCGGTGTTGTTATGAAGTATGTAAGAGTGATACAGGCTATAAATCATTTAAATACAATTTAATCAATATAACAATTTTATATATGTGGTAGGCCTAATTAGAATAAAATTATAGATACTTTTTGTATAGTAAAGAAGTAATGATGCCTAACCTCTCAATCAGCTCACTTCTTTTTCCTTTTTAAAGACGTCCATGACATTTAAGCTACCTTTTTAATTGTGTACAATTATCGGCTTCAACTGAATTATAAATCAGTGAAGCACCATCAACGATTTTTTCCAGTAAATGATTTAATTGGGGAGATAATACTGCATTCCCAGCCATTGTCTATCAAAACAGTACGAAACTTTTGAATTGCCGCCATTTCAACATGGCGACTGCGCTTGCGCTTGTCACATGATGAAAAGGCCTATTGGGGGCTGTTATACCCCCGGATGGCTATGCTCAGGCATTCGCCAGCTCGCCCTCACCCCTTCAAAGCTTAGCAAGAGGCGGAGCAACCCTTCCGCATTGGTTACATCCCCGTTAAATCGGGTTAAGAGAGCCCCTCTCTTAACCCGATTTAATAGATAGACATATTTCTTAGGAACTCCGATGTAGTCCGGCTCGAAACCGTATTGAAGCTCCCGACTATTTCAATAAAGAAAGCTATTCAAATGCACATTCAGTTGTCGAGAAATGCAAAAACAAAATCCACGTATAACCGGTTTCTTCAGTTCCTTCTTCTGTCCTCACGAGCCTCTGCTCTATACCGCCATATGGTCAACGTCAGGACGTGTGATTTTAAAAAGAAGGGTTATAGGAATCACTCTAGACTTCGAAACCACACTCTGAACGGCAGAAAAAGTTTTCCTTGATCCCCAATGGGAAATACAGCAGATACGGTTCCTCCTACTGCCTTCCCGGAAATAACTATGTAGTTGGTAGCTGGTCAGAGGTCAAATAGAAACTGGCCTATAAATTTCTTGTTTGACTTTAATTTTAAGGCATGCTACAAGGCAATTTGCCAGCTCTCCCCTTTCTAGACAGAGCTTTCCAGGGCTTCGTCGGTGAAAAATCTGGATGTCGGGCTCGAAGCCCCAAAAATTTCGGATTTTTTACAAAAGTAACTTTTAAGAGTTTTTATCCATAAAGGACGGTGATTAAACCAATGACTGCTACTGGTATTGCGTACAAGCAGCTTGTTGTCAGTCTGAAGTCCCACGCTGCGAGCGTAACCAATCCTCTACCATAGGAAGACAACCTCGGCACTACAAAAAAACGTAAAACTATCAGAAACTAGACCTTAACTGCTCAGAGAGCCTAACTCCAGAAGAAAGATCCGTTTAATTAATTGGTCGCGAATTGCACTTCGATTCTCACGAGCAAAAACGCGGTTTTCCCTGCCACTATGGCCGATTCCCACGAATATCCCAATATGTCTGAGCTTCCAAACGCGTGACTGTATTTGGTGTCGAAACGGAAGTGTCCATAAAGATCAAAAGTTCATTTTATTATGGTACGTTCGTACTTATAGCGAAAACCACTGGTAAAACTAGAGCGCATTGAGGGTATCGATGTTCTTTTTTAACTTATAAAGGTAATAAAGGATAGAAGTACACTATGTGCACAATTACTTTATCAGTGGTTTTGCTTTTAGTCTACTCTACTTATGCTCTAGAAGAGTCCAGAATGACACCATTTACATTTACCCCATTCAATAAATCCGCTCCAAGCGATTCTCTGGTTTTTGACAGACACGTGACAAGTATATATTGACACATTCGACGTCGAAGAGCTTTCACAATTCGCAAGAATAACTAACTAGCTTTACAGTTATATGGATGATAGGGATAAGGATCATCCTTCTTATGGCTGTTTTGCTCATAAGTGGCCCCAGAATAGCACTAAATAGGAGGCACTGGTGTAGCTAAGGGAACCAATGACAACGAAAGACCTTTACCAAGTGAAGTTTAAAACAGCGAGGTTATTGGTTTCAAACGGGTCTTGGGAAAACCAGCGCCATCTTAATTAACTGCAGTTTGAGAGCCATTTTTGTAACACAGAGATGGTAATCCTTACCTCTAGAATCCATGAACAGTTCGGTGCTTTTTACACTTGTTATTAGAAGCAAGAATGAGCTCGACTTTTTGAAATAGCCCTATTTGGATGTATAGGGATTTGTTTTTTTCGCTTATCAAATATCTATTTACTCCAAATTTCAATTAAATTTATGAAATAATAGTCATGTAGAAGCTGTATGAGAAGCTGTAACTAAGCAGATTTGGTTTTGTAATATTAGGTCTGTTTGTTATCAAGTTTAGAGTAGGTAAGTGTAGGACTAAAAAGTGAAAATAAGAGTAAAAGGTTCCGATTTGATTTTTATACCAAACGCGTTTTAGACATATTTTAGAAAATAAAAATGGCTTTATGGCTATGATTATAAACAAACAACTTTGATTGATTGATTGATTGTTCCGTTTTTTGGCTTTGATTTCTTCCAGGAAATCGTTCGCCAGCTCTCCCCTTCCAGACACGCGTTGCAGGCAACGTGAGCTTTCCCAGGGCTTTGTCAGTGGAATTACCGGATTGTCGGGCTCGAAGCCCCGGAAATTCCGAAATTTTCACAAAATTAAAATTTTCCAAATTTTCTTGTCGATGCAAGGCACAAAAAATGGACATCCGACCAAGGACTGCTACCGGTATCGCGCATAACCGTTTTCTGTCAGTACTGCCTCTTCCTGCTGAGCGCGAACCATCTTCCGCCATTAGGAAAATTCTCGTGCGTGGGGCCCCCAGAAAGAAACAGATATAGGAATCATCGCTCACGGCGCTTAGCCCCAGAAGAAGGACTCCATCGTTTGGCTTGAGTTTCTTCTTGATCCCCGATGGTAAAGCCGTTGATACAGCTCCTTCAGCCGCCTTCCCGGAAAAAACTATGTAGTTTTTTATCGCGAGCACTTCACTGATCGGAGGTCAAATAGGAACTGAACAAACAACTTTAAGTCTTGTAGTAAACATGCATCTAACTTCACTACTTCGAGAGTAAGCGTTATTAAGTGAAAACTAATTTACACCAGAATTCTTACCAAACACAGTCGCTGCTGCTTTGAACCTGTCAACAGGTGTCATTGTCATCTGTCATTAATGATCAATGGCGGTTGTGGAGACGCTAAATGTAGGAAAATGATTGTCAGTTAATTTATATAAATAATCTGTGTTATTTATAATGGAGAACCGTGACGATCTTGATGATGTATTTATAGAAAATAGGACTTCCAATAGTTCAATAATAAAAATAGAGCCAGAAGGAAATGTTTTTGAAAATGAACTCTTTTTGAGAAAAGTTAATAGGGATTCAGATTTAGATAAGTAAGTTGTTGTCAGCTGTGACTCTGGTAATATAATGTTATATTTTACTGGTTTAAATGTAAAATGCCTCAAACAGCTTTCTCTATAAATTCTTTAAAACATCATAATATTTTACTCATACCTTTTACTTGTATTAAATAATAATGCCATGGTGAATTAATTTATGAATTATTTGGAATTTTCGTAATGACAAAAATTTGAACAGCAGGCCTCTAGTACATGTTTATGTGGATCACAAAGGCAATCAAGCACTTACTCGGAATAATTTTTTATTGAGAATTTCCAGTGCTATTAGAATTTTGGGGTTAATCTTTTTCTTTTTAAAAGTAAATCTTAAATTCTTTATATTTTTTACAGATTTACTAATTTGTGTACCTTTAAAGAGTGGAAACTAAAAAATGAGGAAGTGGACATTAAGGAGGAGGCGTTAGAAGAAACCGAAACAAGGTAGATAGCTATTTTAATAGAATTTCAGATTACACACACCTTACATATATATCTAGATGTAAAAATTATTTGTAAAATGTCTATTGTATTACCTTTACTATTTTTCTAATATTTTATAAAGTTAATTTTTAATAATTTATTTTAATATTTTTCAGATTCAGTAATTTGTCTACTTTTGAGAATTGCAAATTAAAAAGCGGAGCAGTAGACATTAAAGAGGAAAAGTTGGAAAAAACTGAAACGAGGTAAGTTCCTATTTTGTTCCTATTTGATATGTCACATCAGGATTGATTGATGCCTACACATATTAAGCAACAGGCGAGGCTCCGCAGCAATGTTTGTGGGTCCTGAACCTGTTTTTGGAATACCAAAAGCCTCGGTTCGTGGCTACATGACTCGGTGGATTCAAACACAACATCAGTCATACTGGAACCACATTCCAAGGCAAAATCACAGTAAATCAATGTTGGACTCACCATCTAAAGCATTGACAAGTGAATTGTACTAAAACTAAATAGGAATCAGATTAGAATAGTGACAGGACTAATAACCGGACACTGCACCCTAAGAAAATATATGCACACTATGGGCATCTATAGAGAAGAACCCATTTGCAGACTATGTGACGAAGAGCAAGAGACAGCCTCTCACATCATATATGAGTGCCCTGCACTTACATACTGGAGAACAAATCAAAACCTCATGGTGGACACTAACCACCAGGAGGCTGGGAACCAGAAAAGAACAGTAAAAGGGCTACTACACCTGTCTAAGGTGTCAAACCTTTTTAACTGAAACAAATACACAAGAGATACAACAAGCCCTGTGGGCTGCAGTGTCGAGGCGGACAAAACCTCAACTTGTGTATTTACTTTATCAATCAATCAATCAATCAAGCAACAGGTTTGTTTGAATCAAGATCAGGGGAGAGGGACATGGGAAAAACAACAAGTTAGAAGCAATTAGTGGCTGGGAACTATTGATAGCACTATGTATAATAGTCGATATTTTTTACTATCGAAAACACTTGGTAGTATTTTTTTACCTATTTCATAGTCTTTGATAGTGATGTTTAGGTCAATATTGAATCGGCCTTGGAATACTGTTATAAGTTATATCTCAGGATGGTTTATCCTATTAACCCTAGTTTTATAAGAATTGTTTTTACTTATTGGTAAGCATGAGGGGCTGGCACCTATTCTGTGAATATTTCCAGGGCTTTTGGTATTAAAAATTATCAAAATCACCAGGTGCCTGCAAAGATTTTTCTATGCCCTAAACATTTTACATCTAACATCAGAGAAATAGAGAAGAGGAGAAAGCGCTTCACTCTGCGTGAAAAGTCTAATATAGGGCGCCGCCATGGTTGCTTTCACTTGTCATTTGTCATCATTTGTGCTTGTCATTTCATAATCTTGTTTATAAACAAAAATTTAATTAAAATGGTTTTGGATAAATAATATTACGTTTTATGAATAAAATTAAAATTTTAAGGTGAAAACATGTACCATTATTAAACAGTATACTATGCAGGTGAATTATTTGTATAAAATCCAAAATATTTATTGGTTAAAAAAATTATTTCTTGGTAAAAAGCTCAGAATATCGAAATTCTACATATAAATGTGTTTTTGAATTTTTTAGTAAGGATAAAGACAGCAAAATACGTTATAAATATGAACATAATATATATTACAGTTTTTTAATAAGAAGGGCAAGAAGATCCAGGTGACTTAACAGTAATTTTTTTCAAAGAAACCACAAATGGAAATGCTTAAATCGAAATACCAACTTGTTTACCCAAAGAAGCTTTAATAATTTTATCCAACAACTGAAAGGCTGTCTTTAGAACTCTAAAGAATACATATCTTTTTAACAGATTCTTTAAATGTCAAAAAAGGCCTCTGTTATTCAAAATTAGTGTACAGTATTTCACACTTTTTTATGTAAGTGCTCTTATCGAAGGTGTATTTCAGAATTTGGTGTGTACAAAAAGTGTAAACTAATTCTGAATAACACCAGACCTAAAGTTCCAATAAAAGAATATAGCAAAAAATGTATACAATATAAAAGGCTTCCTAAAGAACTTCACAGCGAGAACATGCGATATGGACAAATGGCATTTTATTAAATAAAATAAATAATCAGTTAATAAGTGTTTTATTACTACACTGTATTTTATATCAAATGTTTTTTTTTGCATTAAGAAGCAAATTTACTTTAAGAAATGACACTGGCTAATACATGTAGTTGGCCCAATGGAAAACCTTTATTTTATAAAATGGTTCTTTAAAAATATTTATAATCTTATATCATCTTAAGCAGGTGATCATAAGTGTAAGTTTTTTTCTTACTATGAAAATTATAAAAGGAAGGCCCTATATATTTAAAAAAAAAATTACATGCTATATATTAATTTTTATATGCATTATGACACTAACCTCTTAACTTGTGCCACTCGTTTTGTTTGGGGTTACACCTTTTTAAACAATGCTCAGATCCATTGCCATTCACATGTCTTTTTCTTATGAGACTTTTTTTTCAATACCTATATCCTTTTTTTTTTAGTTTTCAGATTACAACCAGACATAGGTAGTTCTTGCTTTTGTAGCTTGTTTCCCCAAATTCTTTTAATTCATTTTTACTGGAGAATAGGTTTTGTTTGACAATTATTGTAAAATTACGAACATAAATTTCTGTTTCTTGTTAAACTAATCTTATTGTATAATTTAAGAGAATTTTTATTGAAAAATTGA
This sequence comes from Listronotus oregonensis, assembly GCA_019359885.1. NCBI lineage: Eukaryota > Metazoa > Arthropoda > Insecta > Coleoptera > Curculionidae > Listronotus > Listronotus oregonensis. Next base: position 8,368 of record JAHBCN010010807.1, on the reverse strand, counting down.
TGCTATTAGCCGTTACTATGTGGTAATTAATCATCATGAAGAACACTGATAAATAAAACTACTATGTTTTTTTACCACTAAAATATTTTTTATTTATAAATTATTTTTTATTTTAGTGGTAAAAAAACATAGTAGTTTTATTTATCAGTGTTCTTCATGAATTTTTATTGATGTTTAAATACGTAGATCAGAAACACAATTCTAATTGAACAAATTATTTCATAATTAGTTTAAATTTAGGCTGCTGCAGAGACAATTTGAATGATTAATATGTGACAATTGCCAATACTAAGATAACATAAAAATAGAGTTATACAGTAAAGCGCACCGTACTGCGAACATAGGAGGCTCCTGGACGATTTTGGATGAACCCAATTCTAAAATACCAATAATAATCTTGTGGCTTGCATTTCAATTTCCGTCTCGTTTCCTTAGTTGGCTTATTTTTGGTTGGGACTGGTGGGGAATGCGGTGATAAATTCGGAAGAATTATCTGCCCACTTTAGTTGTGTACTACGTTTTTATTTTCAGTTAGAGGATGCAGTGTTTGTAGGCAAGTAACAAGAGCCTAGCTAGCGTCAACCGACTTCGATCTGATTTTTTTATAAGCCATAAATTTAAAATTAGTTGCTTACGAGACCGCAACGTTTGCTGCGGTCTTAAAAACCAAACAGTTTTTCCTAATAAAATAAAATAATTTTTTCTAATAAATAATGAAACGTAGAAGATATTCTTAAGAAAACAATTTACTGTGCATTCATAAAATATACAAAAAACTCTTTCAAGTTATCAAAGATTCTCAAATAAACCACCTTCTTGAGCCACAAAATTACCAAGATTGTCATAAAAACGCCTTCTGATATTTGCTAGAATGTTAAGGGTAATAATCCTAAAAGAATTCTCAATTTGTAATTGTAATTTTTGTAGATTAATAGCCCTATTCTCCTGGAAACCATAAATTTCTGATTTTACGTGACCCCAGAGAAAAAAATCGTTGGGTGAGACCATGAAGTGGAAATGTCGATTTATCAGTAAAAACAATGTTTCTTATAAATGCATTGTTATTTTTCATTTCCATTACAGTTTTAAAAAATTGTATTTGTCTAAAATGATCATCAGGGTTAATTTCGTGGGTTTTTCTTACTTTGTAGGAGCGGTATAAATTTTTTTCAGCACTCTTCCCACTGATCTTTTGCACAAATCAACCTGTTCTGCAATTGTATTAATGGAAACTGTAGGATTTTTAATAACACTTGTCACTACCATAATTTCTATCATTTTCCTTTCCTGGTTTTTTTTCTGGGGCACTATCATGTTTATGTTTTCTTGGAGTTAAACAACCAAATGTCAGAAAGTTTTTAATGACTCGGTAAATAGTGGAAATCGTGGGAGTCGGCTTAGTTATAAATAAATTAATAAATAATTCCCTAATTCCCCTAACAGGATTTCCACGGTGATACCATTCAAATATTTTAATTTTCTCTTTCAGTTCGTAAACATCCATTACTAATAATAATTATTTTATTAAAAAAACTTTTTGGTCGTAAATATTCGACACTGTATAACTATTGCTGTCGAGCGTTCGATACTAAAGAATTATTTCAGAAATAAACGTATTGAATTGTTTGCTGGAAGATTATTGATCGATAAGCAATGCGTGCGGCGTTTTTAGGTACATCCAAAATCGTCCAAGATTGTCCTATGTTCGCAGTACTCTGCGCTTTACTGTATAGACACAATCATGGGCAAGTTCACACTCTCCCTCTGCGGAATAGAAAAGTGGCATTCTTACACTTAATCTGGTAGGTTAGTTTGACAACAAAAAAGCTTAAACTGTTGGGTTAACAATAAAACAATATATTTTTATTATAACTGGTGGGTACTTGGGTGGAAATGCCATCCAAAAAAAGCAAGGTATAACATTTTGTTTTAAAATCTTTCTTTGTCCTATATATGTTTACTATCCAGGAACTGTTCTGAACAAATGTATCTGCTACCTGACCAATTGTTCATTTGCAGTACCCTCAACCATTTTTTAACCAAAACTTCCTCTTTTGGAAATCTAAAATTAAAATATTACACGTAAATTTTGTTGTGTCTGCAAGAATGCAAAAATCAAGAGACCTAAACTATTATATTGTATGTTATCTTAAAAATTACAATTAAACTATTTTAGCTTTAATTTTTCTGGGTTTTTATTTACACAATAAAATTTCTTACTATATCTTAATTGGAACACTTCACAAACAAGAAATATCTTTATTAACTAAATTAAGATTAACATACGCAACAAAAACTAAAATAAAAAGTTTACATGGAAACTAAATTAAACGAAAATACAAAGCAAATCTAGTACAAAAAGTAAACTAAACATTTACGAAAAAATCTTGTTATACGACAACCCTTTTTTATTCCATGAGAACAACAAAGAAAACAAAACTTTGTTATGTCAAATGTCAATTTTGATTTGACAAGTAGAAGCAACCATGGCGGCTTACATGCCGTTCTCGTAAAATTGGATGCGCAGTGGTCGAAGCGCTTTCTCCCTCCTCTATTTCTCTATTAGTCCACAATTTATCAGATGATTAGTTGTCAGGAAGATAATTTTACACAGAACATGACTACACAAGAGTATCTACGTGGCTGCATTACAAATTTAAAAGTTGTTAGTAATTTCTGCTTTTAAACTCTGAGCATTTACTCCAATTTGTTTAAATAATTTTTTATTTTGCTTCAGATCAGTTAAGTAATGGATTAAATAATGCGATTTTCTAATTTGTAATTTTAACCGTTTTGATAATTGTCGTCTGCTTCTGAATTATAATTAAAATCAGCATCCCCCGAGGTATTTGGTACTTGTCATTTATCACTCCTTTTTTCTCAAACAATCTGTTGTAGACTCGTTTAGATGCGTTGTTCTAAATTCCAAATCGTGTTCTTATTCATACCCACCATCTCCCAGTGAAGCTGCACCAGGAATCTTTTGCATAATGACACCTATATCGGAGTTATTCTCAAACGTGACACCCACATGATTAACTGATTATTTTTTGTTTTTTTTTTTGTTCTGTGCAGAACTTGGTCGCTCCTATATAATGGATGAGCATTGGCAGGTTTTTTTCGCGACATCAAACATGACTGTGTTTTAGAGGCATTAGTTTATGTACTGGTGAAAGAGATATCTGCATCGACCTGTGTCTATTTTCCAAATCAGGCTTACAGAGTGACTGAAAAACTTAAGAATTTGAATATTAGAGTAGAAGGTACTATCTAGTGATGAGCGAAACTAGTCTTGGTCTTGCGGTCTTGGTCTTGGTCTTGCAGCAAGACCAAGACCAAGACCGCCTTTTCGCTTGCAAGACCAAGACCAAGACCGGGGTATGCAAGACCAAGACCAAGACCGAGGAGTGCAAGACTACGCAAGACCAAGACCGACCTGCAAGACTCTTGCAAAATATATTAATATTTAATTTTTATATTTAATATACAGAGGTATTTCATACATAAATGACAAAAAATGTGGCGAGAACTGCCAAAAAATTATTTAATGAGTAACAGGTTTCTTTAATAAAATAATAATTAAATGGATCAGTTTGTTAGTTTATAGAGTTCTTTAACAACGATTATGAGTTAATTCAATAACATGTTTCCAAAATAATAGAATTGTGACTCAATTGGTCCGACAAAGCACGATATTTCCGAAACCGTTCACGACAGGGAAAAGCTAGGGGTACAAAACTTATAGAAGCTGAAAATAATCTTTATATTCCTAATGTTTTTTTTATTAGCTATTAAGTGATGCCACCTACAGGGTGGATAAAAAAATTTCAAAATCCAGAAAAACATTATATTTGTTCCACACTTTAAGAAGTGGCACCATTAGATTGCTTCTTAAAACTAAGATATAAATGTTAAAAAAAAAGAATTAATAAAAAATATATTTTTCATGTCATATAGGAATAATTTTTATACAAATGGATTTAAAATATCACTTCCGGTTTTAACGTAAAAGGCAAAACAATGCAAAAAAAATAATAATGACATCATTTTTAGCAAAACAGAAAATTTAAAAACCATCTACGTTGACATTGTTTCTATATTATAGTTTAACAATTTTTCGGCATAATATACAGGGTGGTGATTTTTTTAAATGGATTTTTTGTCATAAATTTCAAATTTTGGGCTCAAAGCTAAAATAAGGGGGTTTTCTTGAGTGGAAGTATATTCTTCGGATAATTCTGGAATAGCAAAAAATTTCACATTTTACGCCCTTTTTCTCTATATTTTTTATATTCAGTTTTTCACCATAATAAACGGGTTTTGAAGATATCAAGCTTTGTCACAGTATTGACCCACCTTGTTTAATGCATAATGTTTATACAGTATTTGTACAAAGTCTGTACGGCAAACGTTTGACTAATTTAAAAATAAAAAGTTTATACGATCTGAAAAAATTTCTAAATAACTTTTTTTAAAATCAGAAACCAATGTTGCACATTAAAATCATTTTCATAAAAATTTCACATTTGGTTGGAATTAAAAGTAATTTTCTGCTTACACAGTACATAGTTTTGTATTTCTTTTAATTTTATATGCCTCTTAAAAAAAATAATAATTCTTATAACTAAAATGTTTCTATGCGCCACTAAATGTATGAAAACCGGTTGTGTCTCAATTCAACTAAAAATGGAGCATAAATAAATAAATCCCTACATTTAAAATAATTCAAACGTATATGTAAGGTTAAAACTGGCATATTTTATTATTTTAATGCAGAAAATATAGTTTCCGTCTTTATTTATTTTCAAGTATTAAAAAAATATATTTTATTCAATATTACTTAGTTTGAATTATTACTTACAAAAAAAAGCAAGACCAGCAAGACCAAGACCAAGATCAAGACCGGGTGGTGCAAGACCAAGACCAAGACCTTCCTTTTACTTGCAAGACCAAGACCAAGACCAGGCTTGCAAGACAAGACAAGACCAAGACCAAGACTAGCCCGGTCTTGGTCTTGGTCTTGCTTTGCTCATCACTAGTACTATCGTCAGAAAAAACTATGAATAGGCTTGATTGTGAAAGAGAGAAGATCGTTGATGTCAAGAAGAAACAGAGTTGTTGCCAATACTGAGCCTTGGGCTTTCCAGCAATAATTTGATAGAAGCTGGAAAAATGATCATTTATATTAACTGATAAATTCGATTAGAAAGCGAACTGGGGAGCCAAGAAAAAAACTTAGGTGAAAAACCATAGGAAAGAAGTTTGTTAAGAAAACTATCAGGGATTTACCAAGTAACGCAAGGGACTTGTTGCAGTTGTCTAAGGCAAGGAAAGAAGATCAGCTGAGAATCTTCTGTGGCGGAATCCATACTGTCTGTCATAATTTTTTTTTGGTTTTTCCAAATACTGTAATATTAGGGAATTGATGAATTTTTCCATTACCTTACAAACAGCTGATAGTAGAGATATAGGTCAATGGGGCGTTAGTTAGAAGGGAAAGTTGTGCATTCTTTCTTGGGGACAGGTTGCACACGTACAGCTTTCCAGGATATTTTAATTACTTAATTTATTGCATATGTTACAAATCTTAGTCGTGCTTATTTTATAATGTTATAGCGGAATATATAAATTTTCTAAATCTACATTATCTAAAAGAAAAACAAAATAAAACAAGCAAACCAAACCTTCTTAAATAATGATTAAAAATAACCAGAACATTTTCTGGCTCAGGTTTATATGAATGCTGTTGATTGGAAGAAATTAATACTTTATCAGAAGAATCTCCGAAATTTTTTTTTAACACTACACTCATCTTTAATACTCCCTAACTTTCTTTCTACGAAGGAAATTTTTGACTGTTTTCTTTAAATTTAAATCAATTTATTACTATAGTATTTTACCCCGTGGACTGTTAATTTCTCCAAATTCAGCAGAACTACTTTTCTTACTTTTGTCGCCGCTGGTTAAACGTAGTAGTTATATATCAAAATACAAATAAATTACTTCATCAGAGTTTGCCTGCATACTAACTACAATACACTTTCAATAACACTAAAATCTTGGACTTTTATTGTCTTTATTTGTTAATTGATACACATCGTTTCGGTTAGTGATGTATCTCCAACCGTTTTCAAGTGATGATTTGAAACGGTTGGAGATACATCACTAACCGAAACGTTGTGTATCAATTAACAAATAAAGACAATAGAAGTCCAAGATTTTTGTGTTATTGAAACCATAACATTGTCTAAACACTTTTAAAGATACAATACACTTTGTTGGTAAACTCCATAATCTAATGAGTCTTAATTCCAAGAAGGTTTTACTGCACGTCATGCTCGGTTATTGAAATGATTTAATAGCTTAAACCTACAATATTTGCTTATAATTTTTTATCATGCAGTTTTTCATGGTAAAATAAAATAAATTTAAATTTTTTTCTTTAATTTTTAGAATGTTGGTACGTTGCATTCGTCAAGAAAAACATAAAGATAATTCAATTAAAACAGTCATCAAGAAATGCAGAAACGAAATTAAAAGCACCCCACTCCCATAGGAAACTTGGTGACATGTTCAAAGGTGATCGTGTAATTTTAAAACTTTGCTAAAGGCAATTTAAAGATGCATGCTCTCAGGAATAAAAATCCCGAAGATGTTGATATATTCAAATGTGATCAATGTAATTTTCAAACTTTGTATAAAGGCAGTTTAAAGACGCATGTTCTCAGGCATAAAAATCCCGAAGATATTGATATGTTTAAATGTGATCAGTGTAATTTTAAAACTTTGCGGAAAGGCGATTTAAAGATGCATGTTCTCAGGCATAAAAATCCGAAGATATTGATATGTTTAAATGTGATCAGTGTAATTTTAAAACTTTGCGAAAGGCAATTTAAAGATGCATGTTCTCAGGCATAAAAATCCCGAAGATATTGATATGTTTAAATGTGATCAGTGTAATTTTAAAACTTTGCGGAAAGGCAGATTTAAAGAGGCATGTTCTCAGGCATAAAAATCCCGAAGATATTGATATGTTTAAATGTGATCAGTGTAATTTTAAAACTTTGCAGAAAGGCAATTTAAAGAAGCATGTTCTCAGGCATAAAAATCCCGAAGATATTGATATGTTTAAATGTGATCAGTGTAATTTTAAAACTTTGCGAAAGGCAATTTAAAGATGCATGTTCTCAGGCATAAAAATCCCGAAGATATTGATATGTTTAAATGTGATCAGTGTAATTTTAAAACTTTGCAGAAAGGCAATTTAAAGAGGCATGTTCTCAGGCATAAAAATCCCGAAGATATTGATATGTTTAAATGTGATCAGTGTAATTTTAAAACTTTGCAGAAAGGCAATTTAAAGATGCATGCTCTCAGGCATAAAAATCCCGAAGATATTGATATGTTTAAATGTGATCAGTGTAATTTTAAAACTTTGCTGAAAGGCAATTTAAAGATGCATGCTCTCAGGCATAAAAATCCCGAAGATATTGATATGTTTAAATGTGATCAGTGTAATTTTAAAACTTTGCGGAAAGGCCATTTAAAGATGCATTTTCTTAAGCATAAAAATCCCAAAGAAGTTAATATGTTTAAATATGATCAATGTAATTTTTAAACTTAAAGTTAATTTTTAAAATAGGGGTGAATTTGTTCACTTTTTAGTTTTTTTTTTAATTTAACTTAAATTCTTTCCAGTTTGTAGTCGTTAACATAAATTTCCTATCGGATATTACATCTTATGGGTAAAGATTAGTTTCATGAAAATATAATTAAAACTGAAGCAAAAAGCAATGCAATGTTGCTAGTTAACTATTTTTACGTCAATTTTGGTATAGGCATCGCTTCGGTTAAAAAATATGGTAGCATCAGAGATGAGTAGGGAGATTGCCGATGCCGTGTTATAAAAACGCGCCGGAAAAAAAAGCGCCCCGGTATAGCCAACTCCTGAACTAGACGCACTTTCTCCCCTCTTGGCCTGCTAAAGTGCGTCTACATGAACGAAACCACCGTACCGAAATTTGTTCTATCAATATTTTCAATAAAATTACATTTTTATGCAATCGTAAAATGTATTATAAATTGTTAGTAAATAATTTTTTATTAACATGAAAGAGGATTTTTTATTCGATTTTTATCCTAGATTTGCCCTGTTTTTTATAAATAATTTTAAAATTATTTAATATAATATAGAAAAAATATTTACTAAATGAATTAAACCGAATACGCAATGATTAAACGTTTCGTTGGCGTTTAAGTTCGATCTCATATGGATGAACATATGTAAATTTTATTTATCCGCACGTAAAGCAACCAGTGGTCGAGCGGGTTAGCGCGGCAGCTTTCATCAACCAGGTTTTTTAATAAT